>OX422142.1:21423068-21685783 GCA_949129095.1 Volucella bombylans | reverse complement strand
GTAGGAACGAAAGCTTGCGATTATACCAGGGAGGACTTGTAGATGATGTTTTAAGGTGGGAAAACGGAACGTTTTATAAAGAATGGATGAGGCAATCCTTTATACTTAGGCTGTGAAAGTTAAAGGGGGATTAGCTGAGGGAGTCACTGATTTTATGAAAGTCGTAGGAATGAAAAAATTGTGGGAGGGGGGTTAGCAATTGTACGAGAGAGATAGGGGACAAAGTCGAGAATGAGGAGTTAATTGAATCTGATGGGAAAATAAGGTCTAATTTGATATACCACTGACTTGGCATAGACTTGAATCAGTTAAGCGATCTAGGAAGAGACATTCTGTAGCTGAGTTGGCATTTGAAGAGATGAAAAACGACTGATCATCTCATGGAGTCCACTGTAGCTGAGGAGGATTAAAGTCGCCCAAAATAAGGATAGATATAGAGGATAGAGTCTAGACAGGTCAAATAAATGGTCGATTGCCATCAGATAATAAGTTGGTAAGATTCAATAGGTTGAGCTGGCTAGGATGAAGCAACATATAACGTAAAGCAACTTGAAGGGGAAAGTGATATTTTTATTGCGACAAAGTCAACTTTAGAGGATGAAGAAATGGTAATGGGAGAAAGAGTTAAGGCTAATTGTGGATCGCCAGTAGGGCAGGTAGGAAAGGGCGGGTATTGAAAGCCCTGGCCGAAAATGCAGGAAACCTAATGCGGCATCGTGCTTGCGAATTCTTTTGAGCCTTAAGAAGCAGGTTTATCACCCATCTTTATTCCTTAGTTTCTATTGTGACTAGGGACACAGAAAAGACTCAATGCGCTCTGACTTTCAACTGTGATAAGGAAAGCCTTAAAATTCTGAATAAATTTAAAAGTGAATAAAGTGGTGCACAGGCCTTAAAGTCTGCTTGGTTATCACTAGTTATTTGCGACAGAGTTGACGCCCACTCGAATTACGTATACTTGCGCTGAGAAAACAGAGGCATGTTAATCTAATGAGGAGAGAGACTAGTCCTCAACAAATATACATCACAAGGCACATGCATGATTGGTGTTGGAGTCCTACCTGAAAATTCAACTTCATTTTTTACTGGCTCAGTTTTCTGGGTGAAGACATTTCTGAGTATAAGGAAATAGATGTAGATAGCTTGCCTACATATAAATAAAAATTAAAATACAAGGAGCCCAAGATCATCAAAACTCCAGTATGTTTTACCAAAGACCACTTTTTCTCATACCTCTGAGCTTCTTGAGGAGTGCTAGGTACACAGGCTATATTCTGGACAGACAGTTAAAATGGAATGGCCGCGAAACTAATTGCCACTCAAAAATCGGTTGAGGATAAGCCAGACTGGTTTGGTGGTGAGCCTGAATATGACAAAAAGTCAGAGTCATTTAAGTTAGTTTGATCGATCATAGTACTGTGTTGCTTGACAGTGCCCTGCCACGTAGTGTTTCTTATTAGGGCCTGATATTGTTAAAATAGGATTAAAATCCTTACTTTAAACTTCGGCAACGAAGTCTCATTTGGTGTCGCCATACTGTAGCTGGGTTGGTCCTTACCAAAAAAACATTCTACCTAGGTCCCTCTCTACAACTGAAAGAATCCACTTTCTATGTACTTAAGAACGATGTGTAAAAGCCGCTTGGCCAATAGAAATCTTAGTTTTGACTTTTTCATAACTTACTTGGCTTCTGTGACCGTAAGAGGGAGATAAGGGCGATGTTGCTTACTTAATGTAAAGATCTGTATGTGATGAGAAGACTTGAATAGCTTCAACATACTGTGATGCGTCGAGTAAAATTTTTGTAAATGCGTTCTCTTCAGCTGCACCATCGCGGAATCCGGGCTGGAAGGCGCATATGTTATATATTGAATGAATTGGTGGTTTATGAAGTGTAATATCTGCTTCATACGAGTCCCTAACATCCCAGTGTCGGTTGTAACTACTTGGGCACAACTACTGTGGAAGAGAAGAACATAGGAAAAAGGAAAATCCAGTGAGGAAGAAAATTCGCCCACTTAATGATCAGGGTCCATTCTTCCATTAAAAATCTTATCTAGTATCTATGACCATCGCGACATGCAGTCGACTATCTGGGTTTCTCGGACGATGACGTATAGTGTTTATGGTTGAAGACGCTGAGTCATCATATGTGGTAGCTTTTTAGACTATCTAAAAGTAATGACCAGCGGCTGGTGGTTAATAACCATGGTATTGGAGGATGGAGGTATGCCAGTATCGTCGGTCATGTGAATTAACATTTTTTCAACCGTCATCTCAATCTATGACATTCTTAATTCAATAGAAGTGTTTTAAAGTTATGCAGTTGCTCAGGCAAGAAACGATAATGCCATCTAAATATGGAATGCTTACGTCCATGGCAGATGTCGATTGTTTAATGTATGTTTGAAAGATTCCGAGTGAACTCGAAGTAAATATCGATATTCGCAGAGATCCGATTTCGTACATAAAATGCAAAGTTTTCATGACCCTTCATCTACAGGGACTTATCGACTTGTCCAGTGCGTACGGGCAAGTTGACTTTAGTAAAGTATTGACCCCTTTTTGCTTGTCAGATTGTGCTACCTAGTTCATGCATGAAGCGTAAGATTGGCTGAGCTGAGGAATCTTACTGATTTAGCTCTATCTTTATCTGTTTGGCAGGTGGGGCTGAAAAACGTTCAACACCATTTCGTCTCAGCTATTTGGCATAAAAAAACTGTCGTCAGATTCATGAAGCTACCAAGCTCATTGTTCTGGGATATGATGGGATATGAGATCGTGTTGAATTCGCTCTGTGTCTTGTTGGTGCGATTGGACATCCAAACAGGTTTCTCGTGGTCTAAGTATCAAACCAGATATGTTCTCTAGTTCTTTATCGGCGTTCCAATTAGTAAATAGACCAGAAAGAGTTGGTTTAGAAATGATGCGATTCAGCACAGGTTCTCTGATTGTGTGAACTTGATCGTATCAAGTCAACGGGCCCTGGACGCATTAATATATGTGTGGCTCTACGGTCCATCTGTTATCATGAGAGTGGCCTTAAGACTTCCGATATTGTGGTTCCTAGATGGGGATTAACCCACAGAATTACTGAAGCACTGTGGAGAGTACTTTATCTTGTTCGTGACTTCACCGGTTCTGACAGTAGATATCTACCTGGCTTCCACAACTAATATCTCGTTTTCTTGCGTTATTATTGACAGCTTTTTAGATTCAGAGCGTCAAAGGCAGAATAGTGGCCTTTGTTTATTGATTCATTACACCAGTGCATCTAGGAGAGGAAAGGCACCAAGAGAATTGTTTTTTGCCGGTGGATTTAATCGCGTTAGCCGCTTTCCCTCTACCACACCTTCGATCTCGGCATTTCTGACATAAGTTTCACTCTGACATCATACGTGTGAGAAGGTACATGGTTAGGTAGTGACGTAAGGTAAAAGCCAACCATGGAAGCTTAAGGTATGTCATCATACATGAGGCTAAACTGCATATAAATTTGGGAAAGAAGACTATTTTCCGATCATAAGATCATCCCGGGAAAACCTGATTTAGACCAGAATCCAAATGCAACTATGTGCAGGCATAAACTTCTCCTATCTAAAACCCCCACAAATCTTGTTCTCATGGCGCTATATATTTGCTACAATATCAAATAATCCGACGAAATCAAAAGACCCCTACTGCGCATGAGATCTAACCACAACCATCATGGAACTCCCCTTTCCTCCTCTCCAAGCCAACTTCGTAGCCTTTGATACGACACGCAATGCACCATTGATGATCTCGCACGAGATTCTCTTATGACTCTGGTTTTATGGACCTGCCATCATTTCTGGAGGACGGCAATGTAAGATTTCACTCCTCGTTAGGAAAACTTGCATCTATCTTCCAAGATGAGATATACGCAATGCTTATGGCAACAAACTATATTGTGAGGAGTCGGTGGAAGGGGCGAAGCACTAACATCTGCAGTGACAGCCAAGCTGCACTTAAAACCTTGCTGCACCCTCCTACGATCTCCAACTTAGTTCGAGAATGTAAGATATCATTGAATTCGGTCGGAAGCGTCTTCCCTGGATCCCAGGTCACAGTGGGATTATGGCAAATGAAATCGCCAATGAGCTTGCCAGGCAAAGCTCAAAGGAGAGTTTTTCAGGAGCCGAACCTTCGTTATTTCTGTCTACGTATTCGATTAAGGCTTCCATTGATAGTTGGGTTTCATATAAGTACAACAACTGCAGGTGGCATGACTTCCCAGGTTGCAGGCATACCAAACGAATACTTCCCGACTTCCTAGAGAAGGAAGGCAGGAAGGCCTGCAGCTTGCCTACTGGCATCGTGACGGGACACTACACTTTTGCTGTGCTATGCATAAGTGATACAACATCCTGTAACGCTTGCTGTAAAATTGATGACGAGACCGTGCAGCACTACCATTATGGAAGTCCGGCTTACGCTCGCATCAGGCTGTATGTACTCGGTGTTGAAATGGTGGGTGCTGGTGCTGTAGGCACTTTATGACTGAACTGCTGACTCGTCTTTTTTCGAAAGACTGAGTGATCCATTGAAAGGAATTGAGATTCCAGGGGCTTCTGACTCCCATGGTGCCAGAATATCATCTCTGGTCAGGCTATCAGTATCATGCGATCAAAAAATGTATCTGATCAGATGCGTAGTACGAAAGTCTGGTGCCCATTTGCAATAAGACCAGATAATACCCTGTCCCCGATTGTTATCAAACCACGTCATTGAGAAAACCAAGCATTTCTAATTGAGCGGGGCTCCTTACTCCTTATTTGAAGCAGATGTCACAAGTGTTTAGCGTAGATACTTGGCGTAAAGGCTCAAGCTTAAGGTACGTCTTCGCACGAGGGATTAATATACAATATTCTTGGGTGAGTACAAGTATCAGCACTAGTATCAGTTCGAAGTGTGTGTAAAGCACGGTCTTCCACTTGCTAAAAGGTTAAGGTCTATCAAACACCTCTTCCAGTATATGGGTCATGGTCCACGGTTGAAGTGCGACTCCACTGTCATCTTTATGTTCGCCACAACATCAATTCCACGGTTAGGTTGTAGCAAATTCCGGGAGCTGTTACCTCCCATGGTACTCAAATACTGCTTCCCATCAGGCCTACAACCCAAGGCTGGGGGCCTTTGTACTAAGTGGTATCCACCAGCTTTCTACCAATTTCGTCGTTTGCAAGGTTACGAATTCTCTCGAATTGTCGTTGTCAGCGAACACTCCGAACATTCACCGTCAAAGCTGAGGCCCATAGCCTGCAAATGCCTTACATACAAATACGAAGAGACGCAGAACATACCCCCAATCCTCAACCCGAGCCTCGCATGGGCGGCTAGCCGTCTCGATCCAGCTCTTCTTATACAAAAATGCATTTAAGGAACCATGTCCGGTTACCGCCATATTCGAAGCAGTAGAATGGGATCCAACTGATAAGTTCATCGATTTTAGTTAAAGTGATTTTTGCTCACCTTTTACTCATTGCCGCCGTCGCTGAGGGACTCTGGCTTTTAGTACGCCAGACCTTTGCCATCTTTCTTATTTCTTTTAACTTTTGGATGATGGCATTTCAGAGCGCGGCTCTCCTGGAAACACGATCCAGATAAATCTACCGGTTGTAGATGAGAAATCATCGATGAACTTCGAAAGATCTAGTAATGAACTGAATCTGAGTGACTCGTAATTAGCTACTGACGTACGGCTAGTGGCGTTTAGTTAAGCGTTTTCCCTCCTGCGTTCTCGGAGTTACTCAAAAGAAATCAATTGCTTGTCCCATCTTTCTAAAAGAAACCAGTCTTAGTACTTCAAACCAAAACCAAACCCGCTCCTTTTCATACATAAGCACATAAGCACATAAGCACAGACAAAATTCAGTGGTTTGAAGAACCCATATAAACACCAATCCAATTAAAAGTCCTGTGTGTCTCCAAAATGCGAAAGGAAGTTAAAACTAATATTTATATATAGAAATTTGAAATTGAATTGCTCAATTGTATGTTTAACTCTTCAACTTAACAACCTTGGTTTGTACTCTTTCTTATTGTCCTTCCTCAACTTACACTCAACCTTATCCTTTTCCTATTCCTGTGATCGCATGTCGAATTCCTCTGTACTAATTAATTGAAAGCAATTTACTTTGGTCAATAGCTTCGAAATAAATTCTGGCAATTTGATGCAAGGACACAAGTATTCTGTTGAATTTTGATAGTTTTTTACCCCCTCACTTACTGGTTAGTCCAGTTTTGGTTACATTTAATGATACAATACTTAGAGTATATGGAATGTTAACATTTCAAATGATATTGGGTGACCGTAAAAATATTTCACATTCTCTGCATATCTATTCACACCCTGTTGTTGAAGAAATTGATATGTGCCAGCACCCGTACACAGGGATTTAAATGCACTTGGGATAGAAATACGAATACATGACTAGAGTATCTGGAAGAACTCCTATGAAGACGTGAAGAATTTCTATTGTATTCCATGTTCAAGTGAGTTCGGATTTAGCCAATGAAGAAAGAAATATAGAAAAGGACATTTCTCGGATTGTTAGGTTGCGGCTGCAGCAGATAAAACAAGAGAGTTAAAATTTATTTATTTGTAGAGCACAATCCAAAGGACGGTAGAGGTATTAGAAGTAGTTTTTCTTCTCCTTGTTGGTTATTTCTTTCACAAACTAGTATAGTTGTCATCAGTTGGTCAATTTTGCTTCTAACCTCACTCTTCTAAGGCACTAATCAGTTTTATGTTGCAGACAAACTAATATGAGTACGAACATCTTGCAGCCTTGTGATCTGAAGAATCCAATGGATCCGCATCCAAATAGACGCTGCTTTTGCGATCGATAACAATCGCCATAGTAGCAGTTTTTCATCCTCGTTTTGCTCATCCCATTCCATTGCATTTCTGTGTCTATTCCCAACCTGGAGGGTCAATTCCATTATAAGGGGTGTTTTTTTTAGAGTTATACAAATTCAATATGAAATAAAATACTTGAACCTAACGCTAATGTCTATGAGATTAACTTTATGTAATATATAATTGTATGCCATAAATATGACATTTGGGCATATACACTCCACGGCTAGCTCGAATGAAGCGCAATCGTGAAGTCCAATTTTTGCAAACTTTATCGAGCAACTGGGGCCGTATATCGGCAATAACATGGCGAATGCTGACTTCCAAATCGTCCAACGTCTCTGGTTTATCGGCATAGACTAGTGATTTCACAAAAAAGTAATCTAAAGGTGTGAGATTACAGGATCGTGGAGGCCAATTCACAGGTCCATTACGCGATTATGCGGTGTCGCCCGCCGTGTGGCATGTTGAACCATCTTGTTGAACCCAAAGGTCCGTCACATCAATGCCATTCAACTGAGGAACGAAGAAGTCAGAAATCATGTTTGTATAGCGCTCTCCATTGACGGTAACATTATGGCCGGCATCATTCTTAAGGAAATATGGGCCGATGATTCCACCAGCCCATAAAGCACACCAAATAGTGAGTTTTAATCGTTGTTGGTGCGTCTCGACAAAGGGTTTTCTTCACTCCAAATTCGGCAATTTTGGTAAACATGTCCATTTAACCAAAACTGGGCCTCATCGGAGAACAAAATGTTGCGTTGAAAATGAGGATCGAGCTGAATCATGTTTTCGGCCCATTTACCGAACCTACGACGCGTATAATGGTCACACGGTTTCAACTCTTGCACAAGCTGGATCTTATAAGCTAAAATCTTAAACAAAGTGGATGGGCATAGCGTTCCGAATAACTTGCTCAGATGGACGATTATGTCGACCATTCGAATGGACGTTAAATTTGGCGAACCTAACCATGGTTTTAAAAAAAACAGTTTTGTCAGTTTAAAAACCAAAACTCTAAAACCAAAAAACACCCTTTATATACCTCTAGGATGAAGGGTCGATTAGAACGAAGTAACCCGTTCGAGGTCCGTTGCCATTGGTCCATGAAGGGCGCATCCGCCACCATCTCTTTTCCAAGACCCTGAGTTAGTCTCGGAAATACTTATCTGCCTGAGCTCCAAATATGTCGGAATAGCCCGGATAAGGTCTTATTTGTTAAATTTCACCGTTGATTCTATCTGGAGAATTATTCCGCTATCCCGTTTATAGTGTTGCTATAGTCTGCTGGTCAGCACTCGCGCTTATAGGTTTGGCAAGTCGTTTCCGCATGGACATTGACCAGTACCAGATGGGTAACACTTGGAGTTAAAAGAAGCACAATTGATGTGTAAAAACAGATACAACACTGTGTATCAACAGGTTGACATCTCTCAGTGCCTGCCCTATTTCTACAGCACCCAAGCACAGGTAAAGGGTTTTCTAATAGGGACTTGACAACTTTGAATTTAATTTGTGAACGCACTCTTTCACTAATCATCAAACTGTCACTGTCAATTTATTCAGTAAACTCAACATTTTCATCATGGTAAAGTACATTATAAAAATTTTCTACCGAAATTTGGAGTCGGGACTGCAACTTTAAGAGCGTTATCTCCAATTTTCGGTCGTAATTCTCGCCCTAGTAGACAGGCAATAACAAGTTTAGTGCAAAAATATGAGTCTACATATTCGTTGTGTGATGTTGCCGTGTCAGTGAGACAACGGGTTGGTCGAAGTGTCAAAAATATCGCTGCCGTTCGTAACAAAAGATCCAAATCAGTCAATTTCACGGCATTCTCAAGAACATCGGCATCGCTCAGACGACATTATGGCGTATTTTGCGTAAGGATCTTGGTTTACATCCATACAAGATCAAGCTGACTCAAGAATTGAAGCCGATGGACCATTTGAAGCGACGTACGTTCTCCGATTGGGTTCTGGAGAAGATGCGCCAAGATGATGAATTTCATCGCAAAATCATCTTCAGTTACGAAGCTCATTTTTGGCTCAATGGGTTCGTCAATAAGCAAAATATGCGTTATTGATCGGGTGAAAATCCACATGTGCTTCATGAATCACCACTTAATCCACAAAAAATAACTGTTTGGTACGGTTTGCATGCCGGCGGCGTTATTGGGCCATATTTTTTCGTCGACGATAACGATCGTCACGATACTGTGAATGGTCAGCGTTATCGTGCCATGATCACTGATTATTTTTGGCCTGAATTGGAAGATATGGACTTGAACGACATGTGGTTTCAACAGGATGATGCCACAAGCCACACAGCACACTCTACAATCGATTTGTTGAAGAGTAAGTAGGGTGACATGGGCCAGTCCATTGGCCGCCTCGTTCGTGCGATTTAATTCCGCTTGACTATTTTCTGTGGGGCTGCGTTAAGTCATTGGTTTATGCCAACACGCCGACGACGTTGGAATAGCTCAGAGCCAACATTGAACGCGAAATAGCGGCCGTTTCGGCCGAAATGTGTGGCCGAGTCGTTGAAAATTGGGTCCAACAAATCGACCGCTGCAAACGTGCCCGCGGTGGCCATATGAACGAAGTCGAGTTCCATTCAAATGTTTTGATTGTACTTCAAGCCGATAATAAAGTTTTTGAAATATCTCAAAAGTTGTCAAGTCCTCATTGGAAAACCCTGTATTTAGCGGGCCAAAATTGGAGTTCACTCGCCAACTGTTACTACAAAAAATCGCCAGAGCCAGATGTCATTTACTTTTTTTTCGAACTCTAACCCTAGACTTACGGCACTGAGATGTTTGCCTGCAGTTCCAACTTCATATGTACGTCTTGAAGTCCCAGCTCTTCAAATTCTTGCTGGCTTTTAAAGTCCTGAGATTTATATTGGTAGAAAATTTCTGCAGATATCCCGAGACAGATCTGTTGCACTCTGAATGCGCCTATCGAGCATATCCCAACTGATCTCTTTTCGGTGCGACTTACTGCCTTGACGTTCGATCGATCTGAATATTTGCAGTTATGGTTCAGTCCTTTGGAACAGTCCCACTGCAACCCTCGCTGATTGGATACTATATCCCTCAAAACATGAAGATGTTCCCTGCCCTATTGGCCACATTATGCACTTTTTTACTTTACACATCTCTATTCCGCCACGAGACTGTTAGTCGAGTTGAGAGTACTTCATTCGCTAATAATAAATTTTCTTTTATTTTCAAACCTCAAGGGCATCTCTCATTGTTCGAATTTTTCTTACATTCCAGATCTCACACACGAATTTTTAAAATTCCCCAAATCAAACGGCCAACTGATTTTTGAGAACAAATTCCATTATCAACTTATTGCCTCCATTAAGCCTGCCTCCCTGCCCACCGCAGTTTTATATGGAAACCAATTCGTCGAACACTTGGAGCTGTTCACATAAAATAAAAATAAATCGAAATTGCACATTAATTCGCCATCAAAAGCACTGTTTCCATGCAGTTTACAGCGTGCTTCTTGCTTTGTGTTTCCTGTTTTTCGATTTTCGAGCTTTTTCGAACGTCTTGGGAGCTTACCCAAAGTAATTACGCGCATCTTTATGAACTATAAAATCTCGATAAAATTTTCATTAAATGGAGAAGCGATAGATTGCTCTTGGACTTGGTCCTGGACGCAGAACATATTGCCAACAGATAGTACTACGCGACTCTGACTTAAAGTCGATTATTTCAAGATTCTATAATTTCCTTTTAACGAAACGACTTTTCCTCCGGCTTAAGCCCTTTCATCCAACTGAGTGTGGGCCAGATTGTTGTAACTACTCTATGAGTGCTGCCTCTGCCGTTGTAATAAACCAGACACTTAAGCATTATAATCTTTGGAGCACTTAACACAATACTTGGAGGGTCTAGTAGTGCTTCTCAATCGATAAACAGTTTATGACTTTCCTTTAAGTCTAAGAGGAGATTTTCGACAGCCTTACAACTAATTTGGATGGAGTCTTTATGAATGAGTTGGATTTTTGTGGCGAGGGGGTAATGATTGTCGATATCATCCTTTCGAACCGAAATGGTATCATTATACGCCTTCAGCAGCTCGAGGGTGAAGGCAATAAACATTACAATCATCGGCAAATGAATGTAGATCCTTATTGTTGCCATTTACTAAGAGTTCTTGGTGTATCCTTTGGGCTATCAGTGGTGTAGGTTGGGATTTGGTAAGGATTAGTTGGGAGCTCAGTTGCATTGGCATAATGTGGTTTGAAGATTATTGCTATTGGTCACGTTTGAAGAGGAACGGATTAGAGTTATCCATTTGTTTTGTGTTGATCCCCAAAGTGCAGGGAATGGATTGCAATATAATGCATACAAGGGATTCCATGTGTTCGGTGAACCAATTGTTTTATTTTAAGGAGATGGAAAGGACATTTGAGCAGTAGCGTTGAACTTAGTATGAAGGTTTAAGTGGACAACCAAAGACATCTCAGCTATGTATTTTCGTTTGTCGCTGTTTTGAGTTTTTCATTCAATCTATGTTACATATGTGTCCTTTCCTAGATTGTGAACCGACACAAAGATTCGTGGGTTTAGTTCTGTTGTGGTTTATTTTTTCAGCCAAAAACCGGCCGATTTATCTTTGTTAAAGAGTACTTTCTGACATCCTCAGTCAGGTGTCTGAATATTGAGGTATTCAGATGACATTTTTATTCTTGGATACCTATACGTACAGGGATTTCTGGTTTAAAAGAAATTGACAATAGGCTTTCAAATAGACGACATCAGTTCTTCGAAGAGATTCGTTTCCGATTCGTCGTCGTTCGTCGCCGTTGCTTGGAGTTTGGCCGTTGTCATCGGTAATTCGCCAATAATTGATATCCACCGACCGATTAAATTGTTTAAATAACAAACAGTTGGAACACTCGCGATAAGTCGACAATATCAATCGTTTTCCGCGATAGGAAAAGCGTTAAAATCCGAAAAGTGAAGTGATAAAATAAAGTGCTCTGTTTCCCTTTGCTTTATTTGCCTCCCAAGACAAAAGTAATCAAATTCAGTTAAAAAAATCAACCAAAAGCTAAAAAGAAAAATTAAAAATCAAAGTCAAGTGTAAAACCGTGGAAAAGTGAAAATGCCGAGTTTTAATAATAATTATTACCCCAAAAATTACGGTGCAAACGGTATCGGTTTTGTTAATTTAGCAGCCTTAGGCTATTCCGATGGTGAACGTGAAAAGAAACCAATCGGATTGTATCCATCATTGCCGTATCCAGCAGCCAGCTTGTCATATGTACCATCAGTGCCGCTACCAGCTACCAAAACATCTCCGTATCCAACATCATCATATACGTCGTCAAACCCATATCCCAGCGCAACACCATATCCATCGAGAACAAATCCATGGGAGGAATGCCAACACCATATGGCAATGCTCCTTATCCATCTGCTCCTTCAATTCCATCCCTCCCGTGCTGGTAGTTCCTCAATTCCTGGCATGCCAATGCCATACGATAGTGTATCGCAAAATTCCCAAAGCTCTGGCTATGCCAGCATGTATCCTTCTATACCTTCTCTTCCAGATGGCGGTTCGTTTAGCGGATTGACCTGGCGAGATCCACCTACGAATTTGTACCCAACTTTGAAAGGTGAAGAAGAACCGTCTGTAGGTATACCCGAAATACCTTTCGATACTATTAAAGTACCTGAAAATGAGAACATGTTTTGGCTTGGGGAGAAAGCAAGCGGCTTACGTGTCCAAGACTTTGAATCTCTTCGCAATCAGTGCCTTTCAACGGGATCCCTATTTGAAGATCCCATGTTTCCAGCCACTAATGAATCACTTATGTTTTCACGCCGTCCAGATCGTTATATGAAATGGAAGAGACCGCATGAAATTTGCGACGATCCACAATTCTTCGTGGAGGGTTATTACCTTTTCGATGTACAACAGGGTGAATTGGGCGATTGTTGGTTATTGGCGGCTGCAGCGAATCTAACTCAGGACCAAAACCTCTTCTTCCGCGTTGTGCCACCAGATCAAGACTTTGAAAACTATGCTGGTATATTCCATTTCTGTTTTTGGCAATACAGTAAATGGATCGATATTGTTATTGATGATCGTCTGCCTACATACCGTGATGAGCTGGTATACATGCATTCGACTGAGAAGAACGAATTTTGGAGTGCTTTACTTGAAAAGGCATACGCCAAACTTCATGGTTCGTATGAAGCATTGAAGGGCGGAACCACTTGTGAAGCTATGGAAGATTTTACTGGTGGTGTTACTGAATGGTATGATCTTAAGGAGGCTCCACCAAATCTATTTAATATTCTGTCGAAAGCAGCTGAACGTAACTCCATGATGGGATGCAGTTTAGAACCAGATCCTAATGTAACCGAAGCTGAAACCCCAGAGGGCCTAATTCGTGGTCATGCCTATTCAATAACAAAGGTGGCACTCGTTGATATTGTAACACCAAATCGGCAAGGTAAAATCCCAGTGATTCGTATGCGTAATCCATGGGGTAATGAAGCCGAATGGAATGGTCCATGGAGTGATAGTTCACCCGAATGGCGTTACATTCCTGAAGATCAAAAAATCGAAATCGGCTTAACATTCGATAGGGATGGTGAATTTTGGATGTCATTCCAAGATTTCTTAAATCATTTCGATCGTGTGGAAATTTGTAATTTATCACCGGATTCACTAACTGAAGAACAACAACACAGTGGCAAACGTAAATGGGAAATGTCAATATTTGAAGGTGAATGGTCACCTAGTGTAACGGCCGGTGGTTGCCGTAATTTCTTGGAAACTTTCTGGCATAATCCACAGTATGTGATTAATTTGATGGATCCGGATGAGGAGGATGATGATGGAAAATGTACGGTGATTGTTGCTTTGATGCAGAAAAATCGCCGATCAAAGCGAAATATGGGAATGGAATGTTTAACAATTGGTTTTGCTATTTATCATTTGACGCCAAGAGATTTGGATACTAAACCTCAGCCGTTGGGCTTCTTTAAGTATCGCGCATCTGTTGCACGTTCACCGCATTTTATTAACACTCGTGAGGTTTGCGCCCGTTTCAAATTACCTCCTGATCACTACTTAATCGTTCCATCAACGTTCGATCCTAACGAAGAAGGAGAATTTATTATTCGTGTCTTCTCGGAGACACAGAATAATATGGAAGAGAACGACGACCATGTTGGATATGGAGATGTGGATGATAGGGTTAGCAATTATGATGGAGGTGATGGAAATCCAGATGTTGTACCAAATATAACGCCACAACCTCTCGATCCGCAAAGAGAGAGCTTGCGACGTCTGTTCCAGAGTATTGCTGGACCAGATCAAGAAGTCGATTGGATGGAGCTTAAACGCATTTTGGATCACTCAATGAAAGACGTAATGTTCGAAGATAACACTCACTTCTCCAAAGATGTCTGCCGTTCAATGGTTGCTATGTTGGATGCAGATCAATCGGGCAAACTTGGTTTTGAGGAATTTGAGTCTCTGCTCAACGATATTGCCAAATGGAAGGCTGTCTTCAAACTATACGATACTGGTCATACGGGACGAATTGAAGGTTTTCAATTACGTGAGGCTCTTAAATCGGCTGGCTACCAAATAAACAACCGAATTCTTAATGCATTAGCACATCGATATGGATCGCGAGATGGGAAAGTCGCATTTGATGATTTTCTTATGTGTGCGGTTAAAATTAAAACATTCATCAACATCTTCAAGGAAAGAGATACGGAGAAAACTGATACGGTCACATTCAGCATGGACGAATGGATAGAAAAAACATTATATTCATAGGACCTAACCGGCACAATTAAATCTAAACACAAACTTATCCCATTAAAACCAACCTATTGTATGTTCAAATTGAACACGTTTCTCTTAGAGTTTATGAAAAGTGCTTAAAGTTTTTAAAAATCTATGAGTCTCAGCCGATACATACAGACATAGCTAAAAGCAAATTTCTATACTCGTATGCGTATCTTAAATATATAATTAAAAAAAATAAAAAATAGTAAAAGGACAAAGTTCTTCCGGTTCAATTCAACAGAAATATAAAATTGCAATCATTGTATTGACATCAACCTGACAAAGAAAGAATTCTTTGTAATCTTTAAGTTAATTTTGCATTTGTTTCTATTTAAAATGTTTATGTTTTCTATATATGTTTCAGCTATTTTTATTCAAATATATGTTTTCCATCACCTTTTTGTACTAACAGCACCATTGACCCTTTTTTTTCTTCTTATTTTTATGATTGAAATGAAATTATATTGTGTCTTACTGCTACTAATTATTATTTAATTATTTAAATTATTTATACGAAAACTTTGAATAAATGTTTTTTATAGCAAATATTTCTTCGGTCATTCAAAAGTGCACCAGGTCTGTTTAGGTTTTCAAATTAATAACTCTCTTGTCACTTCCTAGGCTTACATTTTTGAACCAAGAACACACTAGCAGTGCTATCTTCGAAAAACACTCAATAACACTGGAGAACGTGAGTTGACCCTTCTAGTTTATGCAGCTTATTTCCTCTTAGTGTTCAAAAAAAAATATTTTTCGGGAAGTTTCCTTCCTTTTCTACTCGTTCCGTAGCTATATGCTTTATGCCCTCTTCAGAGTTTTGATTATCACAAAATCTGCAAGTGTAGCATCTCTTCTTTGTTAAGGAATGAGCGATTTCTTATTCGCGTATCTTCAATGTGCTTGGAGCTGAGCGCAGTTAGAATTTTCAAGACTAATGTGAAATTTAGGGAAAGGAGGATGAACCCTTTAAGGGTCAACGGTAGCTCTCATATCCTCGAAACGGATAACTACCTTTGGAATATCTGCAATTACTTGGGCAAATAAAAAATCTGTGGCACTGCAGGTTATGGGTTGTAGGTGAGGTAAACTATCTAACCACGTACGAATGATTCGAAGCAACCAAGAGCCTCGAATAGGAACTTACTTGGATTCGCGGTTGAAGATCGTGTAAAATGTATTACAGCGAACGGAATGTTCGGATCTTGAACAAGCCATGTGTAGTTCGAACATCTAGAGGGACCGCTAGATTGCTACAAATTAGATATCAATGCCATCCACGAAAAGTAGTAGCATGAGTGATATGGGAGGCTTAAAAACTTTGACGCGGCCTACCTTCAGCGGTATTTAAGGCAGCAGATGAAATGTATTGATAGAGAACTTACATCAATCCATTCTCTGGGAAAAAATTGAGTTCGACCATTGCCCGATACGCAAGACCCACCAGACTCTTTGGAATTACATGCCTGTCTGATTGATTCCTAAAATTCGGTCTTATATTTAATATTCACACCGCGGGGGAACCTTGAGTATAATTCATGAAGTCGAAATTGATGCCCACCAGGTCTTTGTCGAAATTAAGAAGCCCACATCCATGGTAAATCCGTCAGATTAACAAAATCATCGAGACCTTTGGTGCCAAAAGTGGGTTAAGACAATGTAACATCATACTCGAGATAATTTTAAGCAACTTGCAAGGTAATACCAGCGGAAAAATGTTTGAAACGTTTGTGCAACAACTTAAACCAAAACACCTTGTCTTTAAAACGCTTTCTGTGGTCGTTAACATTATATCCATCCGTATCCGAAGCGGTTGGTTGTCTATGAATTTTGTTTTTCATACTATAGAGGGAAAGTTACCCCCATACGTAACCCTTACCGTAGAGGGCAATAACCTTAATAAATCCCCTGGACGAAGGTTTCGGTTTCAGCTAAACGGTGCCAGTAGAAACACTGATGTTAAGAGAGCCGCCGTTGGTCTTGTAAAAGTAAACACTGAAATCAAAAAGCTCTTTTGTTGCATCTGTTTAATTCACTTTTATTTTATTTAATTACGATAATTTAATTATAAAATTGTATTTATATTTTGTTCGTCCGTAGCACTCACTGCTCTACCAAGACCTAGAAGAAGAAAGAAAGACCGGAAAAACATTTTTGAGCATCGCCGGAAATTTCGTGGTAACAGCTGGTGGGTGCGTTCGAAGTAGTGAGTGCGTTCGCAGCAGCGGGTGCGTTCGTAGTACATTGGCTGCATTCAGCTGTAATTTTGTAGCGTTTTAAAGGTGGTCGCTACAGTCTATTCAGATTACTTGTGTAGTCATTTATTTAAAAGTGTTGCGTTGTTTTTCGACACAAGTGTAAGCCTCATATGGTTGACAGTTTTTTCTTGAGTAAATCTGTACTGTTACCATCCGATCGTGTGATCTACTCGAAACGGCTGTATTCCCATACATTTACCACATAAGAACCAAGTATTGTATGATAGACAGAGTGAGTTCTTGTAATAAAGGCAACCCATACACACCACGGGTCTTTTTCTTTCTTCATAAAACCCCCCACAAAATTTCAGAAGTGGGATCACGCGCAAAACATAAAAAGAAAAAAAAATCAGTTTGTCTGAAAAGTGCGAGAAACCTAATTACTGCGACGGTTGTTTTAATTTTTTTTTTCCTCTTCGATAAATTTTTGTGTGTACGAAGTGCGTAAGAATGTCGGAATAGTGGATACAGTTTTTAGAATCAGCTACCGTGGCTGTATTAAAAGACATGCTAAGGGGCTTAAAGCTGCCCTCAGAGGCACTAAAGCAGAGCTCAAGATCCGAATTCAAGAGGCAGTAGCCGGATCACCAAATGAAGAGTTACTCCAATTAGTTCGTGAAAATAGTGCATCGGTTGGTGAACAAACACACTCTAGTGACCAAGCGTCAGCTGAAATGGGGACAGATGCTGAAGAAGAAGACGAATTGGATGAGGAGCTCGAGAAACTTAGAAGGGTCTGCAGGAAAAGAGAGGAAATTTCAAAGCTGAAGCAACAACTTCGTGAGTTAAGTCTGGAGGAAGAAGGGCTAAATACGAAGTCATCAGCCCGCTATAACTTTAACGTCATTGAAAACTCGATTCCAACATTTAGTGGCGATGACAATTTCCCTATCACCCGGTGGATAGAACAGTTTGACGAATGTGCGGATATAGCTGGCATAGACGACAAGACCAAATTCTTCTACGCCAAACGCTTACTCAGAGGTACAGCAGTTTTGTTTGTGAGGACTGTTAAGTGTAAGAGCTGGACAGAACTCAAATCTGCGTTGAGAAACGAATTCCTCAAAGTGGTAACGAAAGCAGACGTATATGAGGAACTACGAGGTAGGCGAAAACATCGAAGCGAGACTATGCAGCAGTACTTGCTAAGCATGCAAGAAATAGCATCACATGGTTCATTGGAGGAAGATGACATTGTTCAGTGTGTCATAAACGGTATTGGTGACAGTGAAGTAAACAAAACAATCTTATACGGAGCAAATAATTTGAGTGAACTAAAAGTGGCGTTAAGAAAATACGAACGATTCAAAAACAATAAATATATCAATTATATGGAGAGAACAATAAAAAACGAAACAGGAAATGCAAACAAATTCACGAAAAAATATGACAGCGCCAAGCCTTTTATTGTTAAGCAAAAGAACTATGTGCGTGAACATAACAAAATCGAAAAACCAAATGTGACTTGTTACAAATGTGGTGAACTAGGACACATAACTACTAGTTGCACTAAAAATAAATCCGTGATGATGCTGCAGCCATACTCCGAAAGACATAGTGGACAAAATAACTCGACGATTGAAACTACTACTGCAGAATCATTTGTGAACAAAAAACCAAACGATGTAATCAACGAGTTCGAAAAGTTACTGGACTCGGAGAGTCCCATCAGTTTTGTGCAGCACCAGTTTATACCAACGTCCATGGTAACGAAGCAGGATCTTAAGGGTCACAAATACTGTGGCATTAATGGAAGTGCTCTTCAGATCTTGGGAAGTATTTTTTTGTAAAATAAACTATGATAAAATTGTTATTGATTTTAATTTGTTTGTTGAGAAAGATTTTTCAATGAGCTACCCTGTTGTGTTGGGACGAAACTTTTTGCAGAAAATTGGTTTGGTGCTGAAGAAGGAAGATACATCAAGTAATTTAGTTGAAGAATTCCAAGATAACATCGAAGAGGTTTTACATCAGATTATTAACATTGACATAGATCAGGAAAACTGTAAGTCACAATTTAGTATAAACGAAAATATACCCCTACATATAAAAAAATCGAAATGAAATAGGGAACTGGCGATCCGAGGGCTCTGGTTTCACCCGGTTCAGCGACGAAAATATGGCCAATAATGTCATTGCCAGAGAGGGCGACCTACCCCCATTCATTTCGAAGGAAGAACTCCATGAGATCTTCGACACAATCAGGGCTAAGTAATCAGTGGGGACCGATGGTATTCCGAACATCGTGCTTCGACATCTTCCTCTAGAAGCGGTGGACATTTACACCACCCTGTTTAATAATGCGATGAATAATGCACATTATTCAGCGCATTGGAAAACGGCGGTGGTTCAACCTATCCCCAAAAAGGGGAAGGATATATCCAATCCGGCGAATCTCCGATCGATAAGTCTCCTTCCGAATATCAGTAAGGTTTTTGAAAAGGTAATCAATAGAGCTCTGTCTAGGTGGGTTGAGGACAAACATATAGTTCCGGATAATCAATTCGGTTTTAAGGCGGGACATGATATCTCACATGCCGCGTCTAAACTGGTGTCCGATATCCAATGGAACAAAGGCAAGAAACAGTGCACTGGTGCCTGCCTTGTTGACTTGGAGAAGGCCTTCGACACCGTATGGTTAGAGGGTCTTTTCTATAAGCTGACTAGGCTGGGTACCAGTAAACCACTCTTGTACATTCTTTATAATATGCTAACCAACAGACAGTTCATCGTGAAAAATGGTGATGTGACTTCTGTTGGAATATTTCAAATTAAAAATGGTCTTCAGCAAGGCGCGGTCAATTCGCCGATTCTATTTAACATTTATACAAGCGACTTGATAGGTTCACTTCCCCATACTATTGCGTACGCAAACGATTTGGTAGCGTACAGAACAGGTCCAAAAATCGAGGTTATTAATACTCTCTTGCAGCGTGACTTCGATAAGATAAGACGATTTTGCGATTACTGGAAGTTGAAAATCAACTTTCAGAAGTCGGAAACCATTCTCTTTAGGACGCCGTTGTCTGGAGCCTCTAGGGATACCAGAAAAAATTGGCGAAAGTTCTCTATCATTGGACAGCACGGACAGCCTCTTGCCTGTCGAAATGTAGTCAGATACCTTGGAATCTGGCTAGACAATATCTATATTTTAACAAGAATGTAGATGCTGCTCTGGCCAGGGCCAAAGGTGCTTTTGCCCTTACAAGGAGGCTTTTTTATAGCAGCCAACTCGATGCGAGGGTGAAAGTTATCTGCTACATGTCCCTCGTCCGGCCCATGCTGGTATATGGGTGTCCCGTGTGGTTCAACGTGAGAGCGAGCTTAATGGAAAAGATTCGGGTGTTTGAGAGGGCTTGCCTTAGGGTTTGTCTCCACCGAATCTAATAAGAGTGGACAGCTCCGCTATTAGGTTGACTCGAGGGCATATTGCGAGAGCAATGACCTCGTCCAATAACCTGATATCTGGGGCCTACTACCCCAACTACTTATATCATGAGAGTGTGCGCTTGAAAGGCTTCGTGCCCTCTGAAGCTTTCCTCTATTTAGACATGAAAGGGCTGATCCAGGATAGGTTTGCGGTGCCGCTAATTTTCCACGTAGCTCGTGCAGTGGGTGAGGGGCGACTCAACTACAACAGAGACGTCGCACACGGCAGTACTGAACGTCTCAGGTTTAGCAGGGTGGTTTCAAAACGCCATAAAAAAGATGTTGTCTTGCAGCACCAAAATATTTGGTGGTTGAATGAAGAAGACCCGAGTTCTTCGTCGATTCCTTCAAGTCCAGGTTAGCCTAGTCAGAAGACAAAGTGAGCCATATTTCCCTTACTATGTTTAGAAAATGGCCGGCTTACATAGGTTAGGGTAGTTTTAAGGTATGAAGGTTGGCAACCTTGGGTTAGCTAGCTGTTAGGTTAGCAACTTGAAGTTTGCTAACAATTCGGTTAGATTAGATTGTATATTTAGACTAAGTAGTTTAAGGTCTAGTATAAGTTAGCAAAAATAGTTAGTTTAAGTAGTTTATGTATTTATACCTTTAGTATAAGTTTTATGTAAACACAAAAAAATGCTCAGTTACTAAGTTTTTTCTTAAACAATTAATTTTTTCTTAGTTTAACTCTAATAGATGTTAACCAACAGTAATTAAGATTGAAAATTGTAAATTAGACGTCGAAAGACATAAAATAAAAATATATTATAGTTTAGCTTAGAGCGCCCGTTTTTTGGGCCAGTAAGTTAGAATAAGTTAATTAAGTTATAATAAGCTAGCATTTAAGCATTTTTTCTGTTAGCATGTAAGTTCAGTAAATTTAAGATGAATAAATCCGGGGTTGATAGCGCAAACGTGTTTGCAAGCGTTTTATCTATAAAATCGACTGCGGTCGGTATAGATGGAATACACCCAATTTTTGCTAAGGCCATTCTACCAGTTATATTACCCTTTCTTACACACATTTTCAATACGATCTTAACAACTAGTGTTTTTCCTACCCAATGGAAGCTGGCGAAAGTCCTACCGATTCAAAAGAGCGCTAATAGCCATGATTATAGACCTATTTCCATTCTACCTTTTTTCTCGAAAGTGTTTGAACGTATCATGCAAAAGCTAATAAATGCCCATATCCGTTCATGCAATCTTTTATCTACAACGCAATCCGGTTTCCGCCAATACCACAGTTGTACAACCGCAGTTATCAATGTTGTAGAGGATATAAGGAAGGCGATAGATGATGACCAAGTAACGTTTTTAGTTCTTTTAGATTTCTCAAAAGCATTCGACACCGTGGATCACGACAACTTGTGTAACAAACTAGCATACCGTTTCCAATTTTCCACATCGGCCACTCGATTAGTGTCTTCCTACCTTCGGCTCAGAAAACAAGCTGTTTCGATTGGTCATATGCTATCTGAATTTCTTCCAACAACTAGAGGGGTTCCACAGGGTTCCATTCTAGGACCTCTTCTCTTTTCTTTGTATGTCAACGAGCTCCCTTCCATCGTCAGCTCATCCTCTATACACATGTATGCCGATGATGTCCAATTGTTTAACAGCTGCCCTCTTGGGTTGATTGAAGACTGCTCAAGTAGAGTTAACGCAGATCTGGACAGGATCTCAGTATGGGCGGAGAAGAACGGATTATTTCTTAATCCTAACAAATCTAAATGTTTAGTGATTAGTAGGAAGCCCGTAGATCTATCATATTTTCCTAAAATTCATCTAACGGCTCGACCGTAGAATATGTTGAAACGGCCAAAAATCTAGGAATGCTATTTAACAGGACACTATCTTGGGATACGCATATTAATGCGGCGGTAGGCAAAGTTTATGGTATACTGCGCCTATAATGGGCCTCTCAATATCATACGCCCCTGAACACACGTCTGCTACTCGCAAAGACACTAGTCATTCCAACACTCACATATGGCTGTGAAATTTTCTGCAAATGTGATGCTTTAAGCAGAAGAAAGCTTAATGTTGCCTTTAACAACACCGCGCGTTACATCTATGGTTTGAGGCGCCTCGATCATATCTCCAACTTCTCCCGACAAATCTATAACATCTCATTCGACCACCTTTTACGTTTCAGATCACTCCTATTGTTATTTAATGTAATTCAGACACATCAACCCAGCTATTTATTTAATAGACTACGTTTTGGTTCATCTAATAGATCCCAACAGCTTGTCCATCCGCGGTATCATTACCTTACTTCGGAGCGCCAGTTCTTCATTAACGTTACCCGTCTTTGGAACTCCCTTCCTCAGCATTTAAGAAGGTCAGGTACCATTGCACAGTTTCGGAATGGGTTACAGTCTTATTTCCAGACAATCTCTGACTAACAGTTTATTGTATTAATACTTACGCTTATATATGGTAGTTTTTGCTTGAGAAAAGAGAGATGTATATTGTATATTTCATATTACGAGTTCCTTGTTTTTTTTTATTTTTTTTATTTATCTTATCGTATTTAAGAAACAGAAAGAGAAAAACTCTAATCTTTGAATTATTAATTTAACGCTAACATGTTATGTAGCTTTTTCCGCTTTTCTAAATAAATTATATTTAAGCCTTGCACTAGTTTATAAGATTATTGTTATCTTAATGTGTAAGCTTTCAATGAATAAAGAAATGAAATGAAATGAAATGAAAATAAAATACATTAAAAACGAAACGATGGGTTCGAATAAATTAAGGGACTTGTCCTTGCATGAAATATATAACATAAACACACTGGGGCAATTTCAACGGAAGAAATAGTTGGAAAAATGTTCCCGTGCCAGTGATAGCAGTACGGAATGATCAAATTTTAATGAAACCAAGCCTTATACGACCAATGTAGTTGGTGGCTCTCTCCTGGCAATGTTTTAAATTGTTTTACAAAAATCGAAAAAAAAACTACACCGTCGTAAACAACGTGGTACGAGTCTTATGCATACTGTGAAACATTGGGCAACTTTTTCGTTAACACATAGCATAAAGTTTAAATAAAACAATAGGCTCGATCTCTAATCTAACCTCCGAGGTGTCCTTCTGTTGGAAAAAAAGCTAAGATCTCTTCTAATGCACACTCACCCCATTTAAGGTTTGTAACTTCCTAATCAAGTTCCTCATCGAAGCACACCCACTTCTCTCCTAGTCAATTGCATGTCTCACTTCTGTAAAACGAACTACCGGTTAGGGTCCTTAGATTAACAATTTACAAATTCAAATTACAGCACACTTCTACACATCCGAGTTCCGTTTTTAAGCATCATCTCCTCAATTACATCTCTTGACGCAAAGTCAAAATGTTAATTGTTCACACAAATTGGCATTTCTCCTTATGAGGCAAGTCATCCTCAAATTCATTTGATGTACAATTTCTGGTGTTTTCATTTGAGTTGACGCTTTGACTCTTATTACATATACCATAGCAAACCTTTTGCTATCCACCCAAGACAGAACAATCAAAACATCACAAAATTTTGGTGAAATTACCTCATGTCAACCTTGCAATAGTCAGCCATTATTCAATTTACATGTAAACGAGCTGACTTGGCAGGAGTACTTCTACTAACAACAGAAAGTTCTAGTGCACTTCTCACAGTACAGCAGATGATTCGCATTCGTAATTCAATAAAATTGATTGCCTAACTTAACAAATGATGATGATGATACCCTATCATCGTCTCATCATAAGAACTATACAATTCCAGCATATCAAATGACATATGGACGTATCCCATGTCGGAGAAAGACCGAAACTAAAAGCACAGTTTATGGTAATTTCATTCATGACATCTTATCTGTCAAAGAGAGTGTTATCCGTACCTATCCCCAGGAATCGTACTCCATCCCTTCTTTGGAAAATTAAGCCTTGATGAGAATCTTCTCACCTTGAGAAGACTTCGACCTCGACTGTGCTGCATAGATATCTACTGCATCTGTAATGCGTAAATGAATAATGAAGAACAATGCAAGGGTTTGTCTAACCGGGGTTGGGTGGCTGCCATTTTGTGGAATTTATTGGAACTACAGAGGGTGGTAGCGGGGGACCGTGGTATTTGTCGACCAAAAACTAATTTTCAACTCCTGTCAGATGGGCACACACACGCTCATTATTAATGAGAGAGAAACAACAGCCTAATTAAATGTAACACGCATACGAACACATCCTAACATTCGCACATTCAAGCATCTGCACCCTTAGAAGGGGGTCTAAGGTTGCATAGGGGGCAAATGAAAGGGGAGTTCCAAAACGTATATGCGAATATAACGCACATCCAGATCCTGCATGTTGTTAATCCAAAGTGGTAACTGTTTTACAGGAAACAATTTAATTCGAGTTACATTCAATTATGTCGGACATAACATATAGTACAGTCTCGCATGCGACACTTTGACGCCCACTTTATGCTAAGTTACCGGCAAGTCGGAAATCTTGTTATCACTCCTTGAGACGCAAGGCACACATCTTACGAAGTCGTATACGGTACACGTTTTCACACACAAACTGTGCGAAGTGGTGTTCTTATTGCTGCTCTACAAACCTTTTGTCTTTGTGTGTTGCCTTGAAAGTAAGGGAAATCTTCAAGAGGAGGAATTGTACTTTTGGTATTTGTCGTCGTGTCACGCCCTTAGGATATGTGCAATTAGATTAGGTCTCTTCAAGGTTTTGCTTAACAGGGTGGCTTACATCTGGCACCTGTTTAGTGAGTTAAAGGCTTGATGCTCGAGTAGGAATTCCAAGCGATGTTGGTTGGATTTTGCTAATTGATTTACCAATAGGGTTGGTGGTTACAAGTGGTGAGAGATTAGTCTCCCAATCTCACATCCTGTTGGTTTTACGGCTGTAGCAATTTACTATGAAATATGTCAGTCAGAAGGGGTTGGAAGGTGCAATTGTCAAATGAAATCTACGGGATCTGTCTGGAAACTCGATGATGAGTGAGTTTAGGTCTAGTTAACGATGTCTGTGTTGTTGAGCTCAGGTGGTTAGTTCTGAATTATTTGTTGAGCAACGCTTTAAAGACACATCATACACTTTTCTCTACTCACAGGAAATCATATCTCCCAGTAGCGCCTAATGCATAACTATGGTGTAACGAATTAACGATGAGCATTTATTATGTATCGCTAAGCATTTATATTGAAGACAAACCGAGGGATGAGTGCCTACCCATTAGAGTTCTCACGTGGCTGTAACGCTAAGCGGAAACTTCCGACAAAGGACGGGTACAAATTTCCTTGAGTTAATCAATCTTAATATGTGTCTCAGAATTCGTAACAATGTGAGCAATAAACTCGAGCATTGATCCTTAAACAGCATATCGACCTAGGACTCAAGACCCATACAAACGTGACAAGAACAACGACGTTCGGTTTTGTACCTTGAATGTGAGGACCTTCTTGTCCCGAGAGCAGAGTAGAGAAACTTCATATAACTCCTCTTCAGAATACGGCCCGAAACTGCGACACTTACTACAGCGACTGTGACATATTTGTATTTGTCACTGGGAACAGGCTTAAAGATAAGGTCATGCGTTTTAAACATATGTACTCGTATATATGCTATCGACTGGTGACAATCCGCGTCAGCATGTGACTCGTTAAAATTAACTCAGCAACGAAACAGAAAGACGACTCTACCAAGGAAGGACTTTCTTACTCCAAAATGAAGCCTATTAACAGTGTAACGAGTTCAACATGGACGGAACATCATAATGGAAAGCACGAGTTTTCTTCATCTTATGATCTACAAATGCACATATCGATCTTCTGATAAAAATAAAACCAGATAGATTGGCCATATTGCAGCAACTTTTCAATACTCTGGGCAAACCCATATTCCAAATTACCAATATTGACATGGACTACTAGGAAATGAGCATACCAATATAAAAGGCAGAAAAATATAGGGAAAACATTTTGAGACTGTTTTACATTAGACAGTTAAAAGTGTTAGAGATCCCAGGAACCTTCTCCGACCGCGTTTCCCTAAATCTCTTTCATAATACCGCATCATCACCGGACGACCAATGGGAATGTTGCAAAGAAGCATATCGTGTACTGGACTTGAAAACCAGGGCTAAGGCAGAGGAGAAAAGCCGAAAACAAACGAAAACGCGAGGTCATAGAAATTGAAAGATGCTACTAAGTACATGAATGAGGTTCCGGAGTTTTTCCGAAAAGTAAAAAGGACGTGTCGGGGCAGAAGCCTGTAAAGACAAACATGGACAAAATGTAATAGAGACCTAGTGCTTGGGAATTCGCTGCTCTAAGCTGTAGAGGCCAAAAATACCGCAGTCAAGCATGACACACTATTCAACGCACACAAAGGCCGTGAAAATTTAGATCAAACTGACCACCATCCACTAACAAATCGGCGAGAGTTGATGACCTGGACGCTGAAAGATCAGGCAATCGTGGTGGCAATTAAATATCACCGTTTTTTTGCTATAATGCGATTTGGGAATTTTTCGCGCAATAAGTTCATTGTCTCACGAGCAGTTTGATCCGTAGCTTCGTCTTGCTGAAACCACATGAGCTCAACATTGTTGTCTGCTTGCATGAGTGGAAAAAAGAAGTCCTGAACCATTGTTCTGTAGCGATGCCTATTAACTGTAACGCTTGCACCCGCATCATTTTCAAAGAATATGGCCCATAAATCTTACGCGAGGTTATTCCACACCAAACAGTAACACGAAGTGAGTGTAAGGGACGTTGACGAAGATTTTTGGGATTCTGTGTGATGTGCCTCGTCCTTCATCATAAAATTTCTAATTTTTCTGGGTCACCAGTATTGAGATGTTAGACCAACTGGATTTTGTAAGGGTATAGGTGCAGATCTTTCCTCAAAATCCGACGAATCGTGCCACTCGATATACGTAACTGTGTTGAACATCGTCGTGTCGATGTTTCAGGATCGGCTGCTACACTTTCACTAACGACCTGAATGTTTTCGGTCGATCGTCCATAACGAGGTGTACTGATACGCCTCGCATCGCCAATGTTCCCATATTGCTCAAATTTGGACATGATTGCACGAATAGTCGGAGCTGTTGGAGCATTTCGAGCTCCATGAAGTTGCCGGTAGGCACGTTATTAATACGACGACTTGTGTTCATTGTGCGATAGTGTAGTGCTCCATGTCAAATCTCCCAAGTCTTATATCTGCAACAAAAAAAGCAATTACTCAAAATATCTATAAATAAAAGAGCAATAATTTTTTTACATAGAAAAGAGACTCTTGGCCCACCCATCACAAATCCATAAGCAGATCTGGAACAAAAGGTACGAATACAAAATACAATAAATACTCACCACATTTTCAACAATTTTAAACTAAGTTGCTCATGAGAGCGTCTATAGAGACGAGCTAAACAATGCCATGTTTGGTTTTTCCATGCGCAAATTCAGAAGAAACATCACCGGACCTTTTGATGTTAAAAAGCGTCATGTTTGAAATAGTTGTGTGTAGCTCTCAAGTCAACACCAGAGGCATAATGTCCAACTTTTCGTATGCTCGTATATTCACGTTAGTGAGCTATTTGTTAATATTCAGTTGGCAGCAGCAAAATAGGTCAGGTGGGCAGTAAGAGAAAAAAAAATGACAAGGAATCCAGTGTATGTATGTACTGTATGTGATTGCTATAATCGTTGTAAAAAATGTGTCAGTTAACTTCAGTAATAGCATAAGCTCGAAGGCAATTGAGCAATAAATCAATATCTCTAGCAACGAACGAGACAAGACTCTCTTTATTCCTGTATTATTCTATGGCGCCGAGGTATGGACACTAAAGAAAGTTGTCTTATCAGATTTCAACTAAAGATTAACCGTGTGATCTTCGGACCCGAAGTGTGAAGAAGGAAGAAGCTTCAACACAGAAGTGTACCGCCTATGCAGTGTCACGAATCTGCTTACAAGGCTTCGCATAGAGCGATTAATATGACATTGGTACTTCAGACTGAACGATCATCAAGTCAACTCAAGTAGGGCAATGCCGTATAAGAATACCTTAGCTAAGATGACGGACGCAGCTGGAAGGCGACCTCAACCAACCAAGTGTCCGAACGTGAATACACCCTACTATCGAGGCACGTTAATCGAATGCCACCAGGAAATCGATAGACGTTTGGTTATACACTGGAAATTTCAAGGAGACACAGGAGGCCGGTAAGGCTCAAAACGTATACTTGTATGTAGATTTGTCATTGGAATCAGACTTTTGGATAAAGCGAAGTGCTAACGGATAACGCTACAAATGAATGCTTCTAGAAACTTCGGTAGACAACCTATGAACAATGTCTCAAGTACAATTTATAATATTGTCTCGGTAAGCACACGTTTCCTGCAACTTAGAATCGCCATTCCCACATGACAGTCATCTAGTATAAACACGATAACCGGCTTAATCAAATGGCGGTACATGGAAGACATTCACATTCTTTCAGTATTGTCTCCACATATTCATGGGGCCAACATTGACTCCACTACCTAGTAGTATTCAGGTAGTAATGCAGGTAATATAAAAGGCAGTACAGCATTAGGTTAATACTGTAAAAATGGTTTGACATTGCATTACTATTGCAAAAGACTGCCAATTAGCTTTGCCAACCGCGGTTTCCTCAACCTCTCCAAAAATCCCACTCCCTCAAAATCAAACGCGGCAGATCATGACAGTGAACTTCTAGAGAATTGTAAATGGTCTCTATCGTTAAACAGTCTCCAGAAGTAGTCCTTTCAAATTTTCACAACTATAACTCTATTCTAACGTCCCATCCTTATCTCTGCATACTTGTCGGCTTGCGGCTTGTGTCTTTGGCAAGTTATTTTCACTTTATGGTAGAGCTTCCCCATATCATTTCTGCAAAAACACAGCACCATGGCATCGATTAAGCACTCTTCTATTGTTCTCTTTTTTTTCGAAGGGCTTTCGGCCTTTATACTCCTTCTGTATTGCTTCATGCAAAGGTTTCACTATAATGGCTGGGTGAAACCTTAAACAATTTGATGGTCTACTGACAGTGTCGACACTGGTCCTCTGCTGTTGACGCTGGCACGAAGCCAGACCTATGAAATTTTTGAGAGACTTGATCAGATTTGCAGTTCTTTGCTATTATAGGAGTCTGACGTCAGTTTTCTTCGTAGTACTTCTACAGTTCTTTGGCGTCAAGGATATCCATATTCGCACCTTGTCTACAATGAAAAAATGATTCGAGTCGATGCTGATTCGTCAAAACTTTCGAGCATGGTTGATGATGTTTCTATAGAGGGACACTTTATTTAAGTTAAAGTGCGAGAAACAGGTGGTAGTTTCAATGACACCTTGCCCCGCTGCAAAGCCAATTAGCCTTAGATAATATTTTACAACTGTACCGCCAAAAACTGTTGACTGTCCTATATCTTGAATTGGGCCTACATCACAACAATCAAGTTCGTAGTGATGTGCTTGCCTTACCTACCAGTGGCGGTTCTTGGTAGCTGCATGAATCATGCAGTCTAAAATGGCAAGAGCATGCTCGGGTAGAAGCATAATTCTGGCCTACGCCGCAGTCGTATTGCTTACAACTCTAGAATAACGGTCGACAGCTTTAATTTCGAGGTAGAGAGGGAAAGAACTCTTGGCAATCGCTGTTTCTTTGGGATAAGAAGGCAATTGAGTAGTAAGGCCCTATTCCGAAAAGCTAAGGAGATTCAATGTAAGACATTGATCATCCCAGTCCCACTTTATGGCGGATGAAGATATCCTAAGGGGTTTCGAGAGAAAAATCCGTCAAGAAATATTCGGTCCCGTTTGAGTTGATGGACTTTGGAGGAAAAGATTTAACGACAAACTATACGGGCTGTACAGCGACGTTGAACTAGTCAGTAAACTGCGCATCAGTCGCCTAAAGAGGCTAGGACATGTAGAATACACGTATATATACTTATCCGCCAATGCTTCTGCTCGCAGGGTCTTCGAATCCACTTTAGTGGCGCGCATAAGTAAAAGGGAACATCTACCAATTTTGAGTGTGCAACTGGATGTAGATAGCTAAAGACCGGGCTAACTGGAGATGCTTGTTAGTTGAGCCCCAGGTTCACCCTCAACTCCACCTAATTCTACTTCTAATTCAAATACGGTTTCTAACTAGATGCGTTCCTTTTATGACAACTTCACATCCCAAAATGCCCAGTTTCCGCTCTCTAAATTAATGGCCAACGTTTAAATTACAGATTTTCATTCTTGTTTTGACCGGCCTAACTTAGTGCACTTCTTGAACGGCGGTGGAGATATTAATTTAAAAGCGGTAAAGGGTTTGATCTGTTTTGTTAATGGTCCATGTATCTTACTTGCAAAGTGAGACATCGTTGTCCGTTTGCTCCGGTTGTCAACAGTCATATTCGAGGCCCACCGGAACAATCTTAAACCTAGTGGATAGTGATTGTAACTCAGTTACCATATCTTTTTCGATACCATTCCAAGATCCTAATAAATCGTTACCGATCTGAGCTCGTAGCTTAAACGAGGTTACCGCTGGTATGGTCATATTGTTTGTTGTCCAGATCGCCTTTGAATGACGCTTACCTTTAATCGGTAAATGCATCTTGCACGGTACTAAGTCAGATGAATACGGGGAGTAGTTTACAGCTAAAATTTGATTTTTAGTCAAAAAATCGGTCACTATTGTGGATCGATGTGATGGAGCATTAACATGCAATAAACGCTAACATTCCTCTGCACGATATGTTGGTCGAATACGACGAATACCATGAACCAAACGCTTCAGAACACCAATAAAGAATTGTGCATTAACTGTTTGGCCTGATGGAACAAACCCTTTGTGAACAATGTCCTTGGAATCGTGAAAGCATATCAACATTGTCTTCATTTTTGACTTTTCCAAATCCCATTTTTTGGATTTTGGCCTAGCTGGTCCCTTCCATTAGGCACTTTGGCGCTTAGTTTCTGATTTATATTGAAAACACAACGTTTCATCACCAGTCACAATGTTGTAAAGGAAGTTTTTGTTCTTTTTGACCTCCTTGGTGATGTCCTTCGAAAGTTGAATTCTGAGCAATTCGTCCAAATGTCATGAAATTTTAACAGTACATCAGTGAAGGATCTTTCCAATGCATCAAATTGTCAATAAATGGGCTCGCCAAAAACACCTATTTTTAGAAATTCCTGTTTACTTTTGAACGGACTTTGTGTATTAGATTTCTTTGGAATCGTCTCCTCCTTCATTACTCCTTTTGAACTTTTACTTACTTATTCACTTACTTAGATGATGCTACAGTCGGTAGTGGACAAGGCATCAGCTAATATGCCTCTCCAGCTAGCGCAATTTTTTGTAAGCTGCTTATGGTTGCGCACAGGAAATTTGAGTCAGGACCTCTCTAATATGAGGTCGTCATCTCCAGCATTGTTCCTCAGGATTGGAGTCAAAATCTTTACGGTCCGCGATGTTGATGTCCATACACTCAAGGTGACCTAGATTTCTAAGCCGGGTTATGCGAGCTTTCCTGACGGGGTCGGCATCGCTGTACAAATGCTCATGAAGTTAATACTCGTAGCGCTCGAGTGGGGTGATCAGTGTCTTGTATACGTAACGTCTTTTCGGTGTCTTTGTCAGACTTGATAGCGGAGCCGAGGTAGATAAAGTCCTTTAATACCATAAAGTTGTAGCTGCATATCGTGATGTTTTGTTCTGACCTAAACCCATCTTTGATGCTTTTTCTTCAAAAAAATGCAAACGCCCCATTGACAGCTCGCTGTGTTCCTCCCAGCACGTCAATGTCGCCTGCACATGCAGTCATCACTTTTGAGTGATAGTATTCCTGGAGTTGACTTGTGAGTTTCGGACAATTCCTTCAAGAATGATGTTAAAAAAATCAAATGACAACGCTTCGTCTTGTTTAAGTCCGTTTCTGGCATAAAAGGTCTCGGTTTTATCATTACCGAGTTCGACGGAGTAGCATGCACTCGCCATCGCCTGCATAGTCGAATGAGCTTGGTAGGGATGCTAAAGCTAGACATGGCTCTATATAGTTGGTTCTTATAGATGCTGTTATATTCGGTTTTAAAATGCAGAGGCGGTGCGTTTCGACTTGGAACTCTTGGGTTTTTTTTTTCGCAAGATCTGTCGTAAAGTGACAATTTGATCTTTGGTGAACTTTCCTGGTATGTAATCACACTGATACGGGCTGGTCAGACTATTAACGATGGGTCTTAAACCTTCACATTGGGGAGACTCATTCCCCTGCAGCTGTTCAGGAGATCTCCCTTCTTAAGGATCGGACAAACAATGCTGAGGTTCAATTCATTGGACACACTTTCGCCGATTAACCAATATATCCTTAAGACTAATGATTTTACACCACCACAAGGCATCGATATCCTAGGCTAAAATTTATTAAGACGTAGAAAGGGATATGAATCATTCAGTTCAGGGAGATAGCGAAATATTTTGGCTTTAGTTGCGTGATTTCGACAGAGCAAAGCAGCTTTTTCGAAACACTACTTTAGTCTTATACGCCCTTTCTTCTTAAAGAAAAATAAATAATTTTTAGAAAGTAGTTCTAATTTAGACTCCCAGAAGAAACCGTTCATCTGTAGAAAAATTGCCAAAGCATATTGGAATTTTGTTTTTTTTTTTTCTCTTTAAGGAAATCCTTGGAACCGATATTCTTTAGATAGAAAGTGAATGGTTCATAAGTTTTCAGATGACTTCGTATATTTTCGTTCCTGTGCACGTAACTCAATTTCCAGACAATCCTCTGCAGTAGGAGCCAATCACCATTTTGTCGAAAATATGAGTGAAACTCTCTATCAATCTTGTTTCCTACAACCTACAGATCCTTTCAAAATTCAAACCCTATCTCCTTCAATTTTCATCAACTTGTTTTCTAAATTTGCCATCACTTCCACCTTAAGGACTTCTACCAGCGCAATCTCAGGTAAATTATTCAACATGCAAGCGCAGTCAAGCAATCCTAAAGGAGCACATTCACAGACTTCATATAAAAAAAAGTACGAATGGCCACCATGCCTCTTTGATTTATACAAGGAGTTTAGTATTTATTAGATAAGGGATTAATAATCCGGCATCTTCATCTTCCAACGTCGTTGTGTGCAGTTATTCTTATAGGTCTCATGGAATTCACTGCAAAATTCCAAAACTTCTACTCGTGCTCGATTGAAAGGACTACTCGTTCTGAAGGATACACCATCGTTGTCGTGAGAGGTTTTTTGTTTTTTTTCTTCCTATTCGTCCGTTCAAACTCTGGGGAGATATTGTTCTTCAAAGGCAAACCGTGGGCGCAATAAAAGATGAAAAGATGGAGAGACAAGAGGAAATAAAAAAAGTAGAAATAGAATCATCAAACAGACGAGAAAGGAAGAACGTGAGTGAGATGCGGATTAGGTGGATACCTGTATGAGTTTTATTAGTTTTTTTTTCTTTTCTTTCCGGTGGAATTCTTTATTATTTTTCGTCTCGTCCTTTAGGTATCCTAGTTTTGGTACAAACAAAAAAAAAATTCATAAAATAAAAATATTAGTGTTTTGGAGTGAAAGAGCAATCAGCGCGAATGGCACTTATGCACGGTACCAAGGTAGACGAAAACTAATTAGATGAACTCAATTGAGAGTTCGTGTAAGGAATGGACTTTGGGAATGGCGAGCTGTGTGTTCTTTGCAAATGAGACCTTCGGTCAACAGGAACTTTTGTTGGGATAAGTTAATTAAAGTGAATAGCACGATGTTGATGTATTTTTTAATTTATTCATCTTTTGGTTTGTAGCTTTTATGTTATGTCTAGGAGAACAACTGAAAACCAGAGTTTCGTCCACCACGTGGCCACTGACCCGACTAGCTCACTGGTATTCTTAAATATCTTAATACCTTGTACATATTGTATAGAAGAGCTAAAGGTTTCGTGGAGAACAAATTTGAAGGAGGTATGTAAATTCATTATCCTGTCTGATTCCTCGTTACCTTAGATCATTTTTGCACAAAGTCCGCCTGTGGCTCATACTTCATTCATCACGGGAATGAGGTTTGTTGCACAAAATTTGGAGAAACTCTTGTTTCATCGTCCTAATAGGAAATTTGAGTTTCCTTCTTTTGCCTCCAGCATGGTGAGTTTCGAGTCCACCTTACAGCTAAGAAGATGGTTGGTAGTTACTAACTTCATTTGTGGCACTAATCTTTGGCCTATCAACTTCATGCACTTTGTGGTCATCTGTACTCTTTTTCAGAAGCTCAAAGATTAGGAAATGTTCTTACCGACTACTGAAATAAGGTAGCAGTGAGTCTTTTGAAATCAATGTGACGGGACAACACATACCACGTCAAGAATACTAGATTTATTCAGAATATAAAAGCAGACAGTACTGCAACCCTTGATGTCACCCCAATCTTCCAAGACCTTGTTGATTGTTTCTGGTTTTAAGGGCATCATACAAAACGGTCAAGATTTCGAGCGAATAAAAGCTGTATTTGGACCAGCCGTTACATGCGAATGGAAAAAAATCGCTGGATTAATTTGGAGGAAGGCTGGAATCTTTATGGATTGAAGCAGAAGGAACATAACAAGTTCAATCGGACTTCGGAGATTTCCTTTGATGAAGACTTTTACGAGCAAAGGACAACACTCGATAAAACTGGTAGACTGGTTATTGATCTCAAAAGGGGCCAAACAGCCAAACTGGAAACACTCAAAAAATCCGATGGCAACTAAATTGATTCTTCCTATCATGGTCAAAACTCATTTCCCATAACCTGACCAGAACTGGCTCACAACTAGCTCTTACCACTGAATCTGCAAGTGAGCTCAGTAGCATAACCCACCATAACAGGTATCTTGTCATCAGTTGCGGTGACGGACAAGATACGCTGCTACAACCCTTGACGTCTTTAAGACACCTAGGAATGGTGGAATACATCCAGTTATGCTTCAAAAGGTATCAAAAAGCTGCTGCTAACTCTGAAGATAATATTCAACGCTTGATCGACGTATACAACCCTTGGGTATTTGGAAAGCACAAATCGGGAAAGATGCAGCATGTCTACCAACGAGATCCTGTGAGACCGTGCTTCAAAATCTGGTGGACAGAATTGAAGGCGCCTTCTATAAAAATGAATAAAAATGTAGCTGAATTGTCAGCTACGTGCGAGGCGAGAGTATTGATGTTTGGTGAACTAAAAATGAGCTTTCAGTCAATGCTATCAAAACAGAGGTTTTTTTTCGGGAGAAGTAAGAAGCTAATTGGCCTGACTATGTGTGTGTGCTCAAAGGCGCCACTATCCGTTTTCCAATGAAGCGCATTGTTTGGGTGTTATACTGGATAACAGACTTCTTTAGATCAAACTTATAGATCAAACTCGTTGCGCTTGACACAGAGGAGGTTCCTTTGGATCTATATGGCTATGATAAGGCTAGTTGTCTGGTGGAAAAAGCACTCACGAAAATTAGTGATCGCTGCTTTTACAGGATTCCAAAGAACGATCTGGCTCTGTCCTAGATGACATCTCCCTCCCCTTTGTATTCATATTATGGGCTGCAATTTTAAAGCCGTTCACAAAGAAATGGTATTTTGAAAAACACACCAGAGTTTTGATGAACTTTGGCTTTGGTCTTATATAGATGCCCTCTGATGCAATAACACCAGAACAAAGAATACGAAATCGACTTTCTTCGTGCCCAAGAATGGTTTCGGCCATAATCTGACCCAGCAAAGGAATGTAGCTGGCTCTTCACCGATGGCTTCAAAGGCGATTTACAACGGGGCGCTGGTATATTTTTGGAGTGTCTTCAAAATACCCATTCCTGATGACCATGAACCTTATTAGAACCGGTAGTGCGGAAGAATTATCTGCGTCTGTACAATAGCTAACTCGTGCGTAAAGTCTTGTTGAATTTCTTTACGCTGGTTCGAGAGTCTTGGGTTTCTCTGAAAGTAGTCGGGGTCTGAATTCACTGAGTCTTTTTGGGCACCGGATCACAATTGGATCACGGGAAATCAATTCGCCGATGAACTTGCTCAGCAAAATGCATAGGAGCGTTTCTAAAGATTCGAAATTGCGTTAATATTGCCTTCTTCCTTGGTTCATATGACAGTTAGATTCCATATGAGGGTAGCTGCATACCGAATGACTCTTCAAGTTAGCGGCAGACTAAATGAATGCTTTTCGATGTGAGGTAAGTGGCTTTCATGCATAAGATCCTAAGAAACTAGGTGTGGAATCAATGACGACGACGAGTAGCAATATACCTTTGAGTTCCCTAGCCTACACTCGCATCAGGCTGCACACTGCGGGTACTCAAGGCTGATATAGTAGGTGCTGGTGCCGTAGTAACTTAACTTTTTTCAATAAAAGAAACGTACAAGTAGTACAATGGACTGCTTGGTTGTCTGAGTAGCGACGAAAAAAAAGAACGGTTTTCCTACAGAGGAATGCAAAGTAAAGAATCGAATTTTAGTCGAAAAGACATCAATATACATAGGCCTAATCAGGCCCCAGTATAGGGGAATTAATTCCTATCTCTCAATACAGTTTAATCAAATATGAGTTGGGTGGACTTCAAGTGCGTCGCAGAAAATCGAACAGGATGGTGGCTTGCTTTTTGAATGTCAGGTGTTTTTCTTTTTTGTTTATTGGCCCGGCTCTACCCCGGACAACTTTATTAAGCTTATTAGCAAGAAAGAACTTAAAGCTTGGCTTAAAAACTAACAAAGATATTCTTAACCTAATGGGTCGTGGAGAAATGGTGGAGATGTTAAGGGAGTGGCATATTGAGCAGTGCTTTTTTTATTTCGTGTTTGGTGCTATTTAGGTCAAAGACTTCGGCGTAGTTGTTCGTTATACGCAACATTCTAGACTAGATATCGGTTCAAAGTGACCGTAGTTGGTGCGGTGAGTTCGGATCAGGAAGAGTCGGACAGATCTTAGATTACGGGGACTGGGAGTGAATGCAATATTTTGCGCTATTGTCGAGCAGTCGATATTTCCAGTCAGTAACTGGTGGATAAAAAGTACATCAGCGACTTCACGACGTTTTTTTAGGGTATGCATGCTAATTAGTTTTAGCCTATTTTCATAGGGGGGTAATCCATATGGATCGGCCCAAGGTAGACCACGAAGTGCAAAACGGATAAACCTGCGTTGGACTGCTTCTATTCTTTGAATGTGGGTTAGTTTATAGGGTGACCAAACTTGGCTGCAATATTCGAGAAGAGGCCTTACAAAAGTAATGTACAGGGACTTTGTAACGTAAGGGTTGGAAAATTCTTTTGACCAGCGTTTGATAAAGCCGAGTGAAGAGTTAGCTTTATTTATAATGCTCTCAATATGTGAGTTGAAATTCAATTCTCTGTCACAAATTATTCCTAGATCCCATACTTGGGTTTTTGAATAGGCTCATCGCAGATGAAGTAGTTTCTTGGAGGGGGAGGTAGATTTTTGCTGGAATAGGTTATCTCTTGGCATTTGTTGACATTAAGATCCAAAAAGTTTTGCTCGCACCATACCGAAAACTTATTCAAGTCATTTTGCTGGCACTGGGAGTCAGAAGGCAATGAAATGACTTTGGAAATTCTTATGTCATCAGCGAAAATAGAAAGATTAGAATTCGTTAAAATGAGATTTATATCATTAATTGTGAGGATAAAGATGATTGGACCAAGGTGACTTCCCTGCGGGACACCAGATGTTTGCTTCAATGGGGTCGGATATTGAAGAACTGAAGATGACCCTGTATTCTCGGTCTTCTAAATAGGATTTGGTCCACAAAATGAGGGGAAAAGCCAAGTTTTTTTTAGTTTAAAGATGATAAGTTGGTGAGAAATTTTATCGAATGCCTTGTTGAAATCTGTGGAAATTGAAGCGACTTCATCACCGTCGTCTAAAGCATGAAGCGTCCTAGAGACGAACTCTGTAAGGTTAGTAGTCGTTGATGTACCTTTCATGAAACCGTGGCCTACAGTAGGGAAGAAGTTGTTGATAGACTTTGATTTCAAAAAGTTTGGGTATGCAAGAGAGTTTTGCTATGGGCCTATAATAATCGACCTCGGCCTTACTTCCTTTTTTATGAATGGGGATGATATAAGATTCTTTCCATAGGAAAGAAAGTAGGTAACGCACTCTTTTATTACAATAGCCGGAAGGACATCAGGGTCGGACGAAAATTCATCTTTAAGTTTGGTAATGTTTTGAGATACCAAAGATGTTGTTATATTTATCGAGTTGGATGACGTCTCAGGATAGTTTCTCATATAGTTGAAGTAACTAGGATCGGGTTCAGCTATTGTCTTGGAAAAGGATTTGTTAAAATGGCAGGCAAAGAAATTTTGCAATGGTTTTTGGGTCGGCAGAAGATTCAGTAAGAAATTTGAGAGTAGATGGTTAGCCGTCTGACTTTCTGACTGGTAGAAGCGTTTAGGGTCCGAGACTAAGCTAAATTGCATGCCGTAGAGGTACTCAAGGTAAAGAGACTCACAAAGTTCAGAAAAACGATTGTATACCAATCGATAATTACTGTAGTCGAAATCAGATCGATTTCTTAAGAATTTGTACCACAACTTGCTTCTGTTATTACGTAGAGAGCTCAACTCCTTGTTGGATAAGGGAAGAGTTGACATTCAGTCGTTTCGGAAAGTAAATGGAATCGATTGGGCAAAGCAGGAGAAAATTAACGAATAGAAAGTTGATAGGGCAAGATCAATGTTTGTTGTCTCAGGAATAAAGTCAAAGTTAATGTTGCTGACGAGGTTTTTAAGTTTGTTAAAGTCTGTTGTTCGGAAGTTAAATGAAAATTAATTTTCCGAATCGACACATGTGTTGCCATTTTCATATGAGTATATAATTGACAAGGAGGGATGAAGGCATTCTAGTGTAGAAAGAAGATGATCACTCTTATAAACTAGATAGTTATCTGATAGGTATTCCACTAATGTGATATAGACTTGAGTTGGTTAGGCAGTCCACCATCAATATTTCTATATCAGAGGACGAATTTGAAGCAAGAGGGTGGAGGTGGGCGCAAAAAGAAACACTTGTTTTGACAGGCGGTGTTATCTTTATTCTGTAACAAAGAGAAGAAGGAAAAAAACTGCATTCTGCTTCTATTTATAGCAAAGTGAACTTCGGTTCAATGACCTGATCAGGTGGTCCGAATATTATTAGTTTTGTTAATAGATGTCGTTGGCTGAATGTTCGAAAAATTTTCTTTGCACAGGGTGCTTTCTTATATTTCTTGTGATTTTTATATTTACTTTTTACTTTTACCTACAAATTAAAAGAGACGAAATCTATCAAAAAATCTACTGCGTGAACTACAGGTCTATAAGACTCAATTGGTTGAGATGGGTGAATGTAACAACAAAGTACGTTAAGTACCGGAGCGTAATGTTGAGCTAAAATTGTCGGTGTGGAGAATATCAACAGGAGCAGCTTGAACACAGTGTTATTAGCACTATGGTAAACGAAAATAGTTTGAACCTCTATTGTACTTTACAAGTATCTTTGAATCCTTAGGGTACCTTCAGGATAGACTTTCTTCTGAATTCCTTAAGAGTTTCAATTTCTCCCTCTGTTTGTTCTGCTGTTCTATTATATCTTTGCATTTCACTTCGATCAATCTTATTGTCATTACCGATGTTAAGACTGTTTGAATACGGGCGAGTGTAGAGTTGGAGTAGCCTTCCTTTTACGAGTACTATTCAGTCCGCAGAATCAGTTTCGCGCATAAGGGACTATAATTTTTCTAACTTTGCGGACCTTAGGATACACTTTTAGTACCTTAATCTATTCATAGACTATCTACATAATTTCTACTTAAGGCAAATTCAATAGTATCCTCACAAAAAAATCCAATAACTATTATTAGCCAATCCTCCCGGATATGAATAACTTACAATGGAACTTCTAAACTACCACCTACATATAGATACCACGGTATTTATGGGAAAACTTTTTAAAACGTATCTACCTCATACCATTATACCCTACAATTGCCATAATCGAATCGAGAAACTTATCAACTTATCGAATACTCGAATAGATTTCCAACAATTCGACCTCCCTCGAGTATCTACTCTCTCAAGTGCCTCGTGAACTCATTAAAGCAGCCCTCGAATACCATTAAATTCGATTACCCTCCTCATTATTAGCTCCCAACAAAATATACAGAAAAAAAAAAACATTTCAATAACTGCTCTCCAAACTCTAAATCCAATTAAAAGTTCCAGTTTCAACGATACCCGACAAAACGAACGACAATCAGATCATCCCTCCAAGTACAAGTAAAAGCAATCCCACCATGGCCAATTAAGATGCCAACTGGGAGGGTCCTCGAAGAAAAGCCTAACATTCTGACTCCTAATCGAATTTTTATTTTCAAAAATAAACATCCAAACGTAACAACTCAGTTGCTTGAACAAACTACGAAAGCATCCTATAAATCTGTTTCGAGCGGAGACGGCAGCAGGAGCACTAACAAATCGCAACATCATTGAATTTTTTCTTGTCATCAACGCATTCGTAATGTTGCTGGATCAGTAACACTGACAACCTAAAAGAGCCACGCATTCATGACAACGCAAAGATGAATCCTTTAACATTTCACTCGTAAATATCGGAACCACCAAGTGGCAAAACATATCCTTTCTCGAGCGCGTCGTACCAACGACACCACCAGCCGGAAAATAACATTATAATTAACAAAACAGTCCCCGGGATAACGAATGCATGAGAGAATATATTGAAAAAAGGATAATTGTATAACTTTAAACATTTTTCAATGAAATGACATAAAAAGAAAACAAAACAAAATTTTAAAAACGACGTAGTACGAGTATATACAAAAAGAACGAAAAGGTGGTCCTTTTTACTCGAATCTACATACAATGGGAAATAATAAACTATCGCCGATGCGCGGTAAACCGCAGAGATGCCCCAGGGCCCTCCAATAGTAGACCGCCACTACCATCTACCAACACCTAACTTCAACCAACATCATAGGAAGACCTCTTTTATATAAACAAGGACACGCTGGAGGATACTGACAAAACAAACAATGCACCCTGCGACGACGATGAGAACGACGACGGTGTCATCGTCGCCCTAATCGCCACGTTGTACTGCCACACTTTCAGCCAAGTTTCGCTCGTTCTGTACGAGTATTATATTACTTTGCTCAATTTTCACATTCCATTCTCGCGGGGTCGTCCTTTTAGTTGCAGGCGCGATACAGACGTAAGTATATGGTATATTCATCGAGGGCCAGAGCAATTCCATGTTATCCTTAGTAGCGAAGCAGGCGGTTTCATTGTCTATGCAGAATTGCATCGAATCTAATAGCAGGATGCTACTCGTCCACCAGAAGCCTTTTGTTCTCAATTCTCAACCCCAAAGTGAAGTCCACAGTAATCACAAAATAGTTTGACCTACGCGCGTCGTTAATAGCAAAGTACAGTAGGGAGAAAAAAGCAACCAACAATTTTGAACTAAAGAATGGAAAAAGACATAAAGCTCTTTCGAGAGCGTCTCTTAGGATGCCTTCTTTGAAAGGCTAGTGACATTTAGAATGGATGCTACAGATATTCGGAGGATGGAAAGAATTGAAGTAACAATTTTCTCCATATGAGTACGTTGACGTCTGTGGGAACAGGATAGATTAAGGCGATGTCTTCTTAACTGGCTGTTATGTTTCGTAATAGATTCGACTATACTGCTTACAAATACTATGCAATTAAGAAACATCCAACGTGCCGAAGTTGAAGTTTGGTCATGGGAAGCATCAAAAATGACTCCACCATTATGTTTACATCCTAATGATGGCACGCTATTTTCACCTTCTCATTGGTCGCCACAACAACAAAGAAATACCGAGAGAAGAAACTATGCCGATCGCCTATCTCTCAACTTGTCGGCAAAGCCTTTACAACCTGCATGAAACGGGCTTAAGCCGGGCTTATGTCAACCGCCTACGCAAAATCTCTGGTTTGACAGAGAGTGTAGGAAAGCACATGTAGCTTAACAATTTGCTTCCAAAACAGGAGGTAAAGTACAAAAGGTTAACCAAGAGGTACAAGACCCGAACATAGAACTGTAGAGATGAGCAAGGAAATCCAGTAGTACATATAGACACGGTTAGTGCTGAAAATGGAAAACCATTTTGAGCACTGTTAAACTGTGAGGATGGCACAAGCTCCGCTATCAGAGAGAAGGTTCAACTTGGACGACGAAAGCCTACATACTGATAGCATTACTTAGACTTAAGCTAGGCGACCTACCTGCCGGATTTGATGTTCCTGTCGAGCCATCTAAGATAGCATGAGTTACTCATTTTCGAGATTTGGTATGAAGGTATGCCCGTTGAGTTGAACGGAAGCTCATAATCATATGCTCGATCCACAAGAAAGGAGACTACGAAGGGCGTTCTATATATTCTCGGTATCCATATGAAGGAAAACGCGAATTCAATTTAAATTGTTTTTATTTTTCAATATAATCTCCCCTAACATCAATGCATTTGTTACATCTTGAGATAAGCTTTTTTAAACCCTCAAAAAAATAAATTTCCTCTTTCTCAGCAAAATACTCATTTATTGCCGACTTGAGTTCTTCATCATCCGAAAATCTTTTTCCACGAAGACATTTTTTCAAATCCGGAAACAGGAAATAATCACTAGGGGCAAGGTCTGGGTTATAGGGTGGGTGTTGGATTTCTTCGAAACCACAATCTCGCGCAGCAGCCTTGGAAACTTGCGCCGTGTGAACAGGAGCGTTGTCATGAAGAAGTAACACACCCGCTGCGAGTTTACCCCGTCTTTTCTTTTTAATTTCCTCCCGCAAATTATGCAAAGTGGAAGCGTAGGATGTGGCGTTGATGGTTTCACCTTCTTTTTGTACTCAATGAGCAAGATTCCCTTTGAGTCCCAAAAAACTGTGGCCATGAGCTTCCCGGCAGACGGAGTGACTTTGAACTTCTTCGGGGGTCTGTTCCTTTTTTATGCCACTGCATGGACTCTTGTTTGCTTTCAGGGTCATAGTGGTGGACCCATGTTTCGTCCCCAGTAACAATTCGATCCATAAAACCGTCCGCGTTCTCACCACACATCTCCAAAAGCTCTCTACAGCATGCGATTCTCACTTTTTTCTGAGGCGCTGTGAGCATTCGTGGCACCCACCTTGCACTGACCTTTGAAAGGTTAAGATGGTCATGAAGAATGGTGTGAATGGTACCAATTGAAAGCTTGGTGATCTCTGCCATCATTTTCACCTTTATTCGGGCATCCTCAAGAACAAGTTTTTCGACTTCTTTGATGCTTTCTCCCGTACAAGCAGTAGCCGGGGCGCCGGAGCGGGGATCGTCTTCAATGCTCTCTCTGCCTCTCTTGAACTCACTTGACCACTTTTGCACAGTTGATAATGAAGGTGCGGAACCCTGGTAAACAGCCACCATCTCTTCATGAATAGTTTTTTGACTTTTTCCTTGCTTAGTGAGAAATTTAATTACAGCGCGATGCTCAATTTTCACCATCATCGTCTCAGTTGCCACTATGATTCTGTTTAACTAGAGATAAAACGCGAATTAATAATCACATTTATATGAAATTTTACATGAATGCACTAAAATAATAGTATTACTTGATAAATAAGTCAATTTATATATACAACCACAGTTTCACCCCGATACCGAGAATATGTTGAACGCCCCTCGTAATTGAATGTTTCACAGATTCCGAATACCATATCTATGCAGACGATGTTTAAATTTATAAAATGTTTCCAAAAGCGGATATAATTCCAGCCTCCAGCAGAATGAATCAGGAATTGTGTAAAATCTCATCTTGGACGGCTGAAAATGAGTTGAAGCTCAATCTAACAAAAACCAAAGCCATGATCTTAAGCAGAAGCAAATGTAAAGAATACTTCCCTGCTCTCCTCCTTAACCAGAACCAAATCACATATGTGGAAAACACAAAAAATCTTGGGGTTTACTTTAATTTCGACCTAAACTGTGATGTACATATAAATAGGACAGTTTCAAAAATCTATGGTGCGCTTCGAGGCCTAAGTCGCACAGCAAAGTATTTACCAACCAATGTGAAGCTCAGATTAATAGAATCATTTATTTTACCCATTTTTCTGTACAGCTGCGAGCTATTTGCTAACATGAGCTTTGAGACCAAGAGAAAACTTACTGGTGCATATAATAGCTGCGCAAGATATACGAGTATATTTAATCTGAAAAGATACGACCACATTTCCGACTACTCTAAACAAATAGCAGGCTGCTCCTTATCAAATCTTTTGAAATATCGAACGTTGTTATTATTAAAAAAAGTAATACAATCTAAAGAAACAAAATATCTTTTTGACCATATCAAGTTTGTAAAAAGTACTCGGACATTGCAAATATTTCTATCAAAATATAAGTACCTTGTGACCTCAAGGCAATTTTTTGTTTATGCCGTTCAAATTTGGAACGAACTTTCCCTCAGTATTAAACTTATAACCAACACAAACACTTTCGCGAAATAGACCTTTACATATTTTGCCGAAAACTCCTAATTCCCGCATTTATTTTTTTATTTTATTTACATGTTCTATCTTATCTTTTCATATCTTCTCTCTCTTCCCTTTCTTTTCTTCTTTATTTCATTTAACTTTTTAAACTGAATTCCCTTTATAAGTTTAAGTGTATTATTTAAAATATGTTAACTCTGAAATGTAATATAAGCATGTGCACCTTAAAAGATTTTTTTTTTTTTTTTTTTTTCCCCGGCGAGGGCAGGCGAAAATCTTCCATCAGACACTATGAGGATCGGAAGCGCGTGCTCATAGTAGTGTGAAATTCTTACTCACTAAAAACACCTCCCTTCGTTGTTAATTTTAATACCGCAACTAAGTAGAACTTATCAAGCAGTTTTTATTTCATAAGTTAATCACGATTGGTAGGACACTTTCCAATGGAAGACCCTACATATTCCGCTTTCTTAATGCGGTTTCAATTTATTGCGCAAGGTCCAACGGTTTAGTTCGTTGAAGACGGCGTAGTATGTTTCGTTCGTCCAAGATTTCTAGGACTGTATTGTTGATATGGCCGCTTAACCGGACTTTATGTTTTCGTGCGCAGTTCCTGACTTCATCTTCCACGAAAGGAACTCCGAGGTCTCGATGCAGATCATTATTTCTTATAAACCATGGGGCACGCACAAATTACCGTAGCACTTTATTTTCAAAAGTTTGTATTATATTTATATTTGATTTCTTAGTACAACCCCAGAGTTGTATACCACAGGTCCACACCGGCTTTAGCACCTGCTTATAAAGAAGCAGCTTGTTTTCTAAGCTTAGCTTGGAATATTTACCAAGGAGCCAGTACATTTCTTAGTATTTGGCCTCTGGTTCTTTTCGTTTCTTTTTAACATGCGTTTTCCATTTAAGCTTCGCGTCAAGTGTCATTCCCAAATACTTAGCTTCGTTTGCAAAGGGGATACACACCGAGTTTATAGAAATGGACAAGTGATTTATCTTTCTGTATGTGAAGTCAACATGTACAGATTTTGTCTCATTAAGGGTAATTCGCCAGATCTTTGTCCACTCGTAGACTTTATTTAAAGCAGTCTGAAGTTTCGCCGTTGAGTCTTCTATTGATTCTCCAACCGCTAAGATAGCGGTGTCGTCAGCAAAAGTAGCGAGAACAGTATCCTCGACGTGTGGTATATCTCTTGTATATAAAAGGTACAAAAGTGGGCCCAGTACGCTTCCCTGCGGTACTCCTGCTAGGATATCTTTAAATTTCGAAACATCATTTCCGTATCGAACGCGAAAAATTCTATTTTCAAAATAGCTTGTCAATATATTATAAAGCTTTAATGGCAAAATTCGTCGCAGTTTGAACTTCAAGATGCCATACTTTGTCAAAAGCTTGTGAGACGTCAAGAAATACACTCGAACAGATCTTTTTTTCTTCCAGGGATTTTTCAATTACATCAGTAATTCTATGCACCTGATCAATTGTTGAATGCTTAGTCCGAAATCCAAATTGATGGTTGGGAATATGATTTTGGTTTTCGATAATTGGGAGAAGACGTTTTAGCAAAATCCTCTCAAAGATTTTCGACAGGATCGGTAGAAGAGAAATGGGTCTGTATGATTTTTTATCGTTTGGAGGTTTTCCTGGTTTTAGTACCATAATGACTTCAGCAACTTTCCACTGACTTGGCACGTATTCAAGCCTCAGAGCCGCGTTAATAATGTGTAAGAGCTTTATAAGTGCTTTTTGAGGTAGCATTTTCAGAACTTCTCCGGTAATAAGGTCATACCCCGGAGCCTTCTTTGGTTTTAATTTCCTTATTACAGTTTTAATTTCAGCAAGAGTTGCATTTGTTATTACAAAATTACTATATGCTATTTCTAAAGAACTGGTGCCGGGTACCAGTGTTGGGCCGTCGGAGGGCTTGAAAATTTCTTCAAGATAGTCGGCAAAAACCTCCGCTTTTTCCTTATCCCCCTTAGCCCATTCGTTATTGCCGACCTTGATTGGTGGCGCGGGGATTTTGGGCCTTTTTAAGCATTTTAAAGCTTTCCAAAGCGAGTAATTTGTTTCTTTTCCTGCCGTCAGGTTTTGAACATATGTATTTACTTCGGAATTTCTGTAACTTTTAAGAGTCTCCTTGAGCAGATTACAGAGCCTGTTTAAGCGTGTTTTATCCTGCGGCGCTCGAGTTGTTTGCCATCTTTTGCGAGCTTTTCTTTTTTCTCTTATCATATCTTTTACCTCAGGCGGGTAGTTTAAGTTACGTTTAGCCGTGTTTTTTCGTTGACCAGGTGTATTGTTCCACGCAGCACATTGGACTATTTCAACGAAAGAATCCACTTCGATTTCGAGTTCAAGTGCTGCTTTAAGTGAAACGTCTAGTTCTAGGTTATTATTAATCTCATTTCTGAATCCTTCCCAATTAGTATTTCGTCCAGTTAGTCTTAATGGTCCTTGTTTCTTTAATAAACGTGTCGTTCATTGTCAGTATGACTGGAGAATGATCGGAGGAAAGATCGAAGCTTTCATCAACGTTTATATCCGAGTTACGAATTCCTTTAACAACGAAGAAATCGACAAGATCGGGTATTTTCGTTGTATCTGTTGGCCAATAAGTCGGCTTGCCCGTTGAATAGAAGTCACAATTGTGTTCCATACATGCTTTATAGAATATTTTACCCTTTTGGGAGACACATCTTGATCCCCAAAAAGTGTGTTTGGCAAGAGAATTGAATATATTTTTAAATATATGTTTTGAAGGCGTAAATCGTGGAGGACAGTAGATGGCTGAAATAGTAAAGGAGTTCCGTACCAATTTTACGCGCACCGCAATTAGTTGTACAGACTCGACCTCTACTTTTATATCTTCGTTGTGCTCAAGAGACTCTTTAATGTATACAGAGGATCCGCCTCTCGCGTTTCCCGAAGGGTGATACGCGTAGTAATCTTTAAAACCTCTAATTTTTGCAGATGACCCATTTTTCAAGTGGGTTTCGGAAATCAAACAAACGTCAATGTCGTTTTTCCTTAGGAATAACTCAAGTTCATAAAGTTTTTCGAAGATTCCGTTTGCATTCCAGGTGAGTACGTTTAATTTTTCCCTTTTCATTTTTTAGGCGAAGGACGTTTTTTATTGAACCTATTTTCAAACTTCTTTAGCTTATCTAAAATAAGTTCATTGATTTTGTTTTGCTGCTCAAGCTGCGCGAGAATAACGGAAAATACTTGGGAAGCAGGATCTCCGGAATCTTTTGCCTTTAGCTTGGTAGCTTCAGCGTATGTAAGTTTTTCCGATGCTTTCTTTTCAACACTGGAATCAATCACTTTCGCCTTGGCGTTTTTAACGATATTTTGAGCAGATCCCGATGTTTTTTCTTTAGTTTTGGGATTCTCTTTTTGTGGCTTAAACAACTTGTCACGTCTATTTTACAACTCCTTTGCTACTTCACAGCCACGGAAATTTGCTACGTGTTTACCCCTGCAGTTAACACAAGTCGGAGGGGTTTGTTTGCTTACGTTGCATTCTTTGGACAAGTGTTTACCTGCGCATTTTACGCACCGAGGCTCTTTTTGGCAGTAAGCTTGCGTATGGTTAAATTCCTGGCATCGCTTACACTGCGGGATCAGTTTCGAGTTTTTGCGTCGAGGCTCAATTTTAACAATAATGTTGAGGATTGACTTAATATCGTATATTTTTTGGGTATTTTCAGTGTTCTCAAAGGTTAGCATAAAGAGGGGAAGGCTACGTTTAACTGTCATATCCTTTCCTTCAATTTTTTGTTTCTCTCGCTTTTCGATGTTGACGACATCAATGATTTTAAAACCCTTGTTTTTTAAATCACTTACGATATCTTCTTTTGGGCAAGACGGATGCAGTCCTCTGGCGACGACACGAATAGGTCTTTCGCACTTGTTCTCGTATGTGAACCATTGGATTTTTTCGACGCTTAACTTGCGAGAAAGAATGCGATAGTTGTCAGCGTCCTTGACGTTGACTTTCCATACATTATTATTGCGCGATGTTACTATATAGTCCGATCTCGGCAGGGTCATCAATATGTTTTGGAGTTTCTTGTAATCTGAAACTCCAGTGACATTGATTGGCGGGGGTGTTCGTTGTTTTTCCGCTTTGATTTTTTCAGGACTCATGTTATTGTTGCCATTTTTCTTCGATTCAACTCCCTTTGCTTCATGTTGAGAGACGATTTTGGGAGAAAACGCAGCTTTACGCTTTTTTCCGGGACGTTTTTGCAAGATCCAGTCGGTTTCTCGACCTAGCTCTTCTTCATCTGTTTCGTAGATATTTTTAACAGATTCAATAGACATAACGTCGCTGTTTGACTTTTCCTTGGTTTTCAGTTTTTCCAGTTCTTTTTTAAGATCTTCGCATATCGCTTCCATTTTGGTTAGCCTAGTACGAAGTTCGGTATTTTCGTCTTTCAGGCTATTTATTTTCGTTGAAGTCCATTCTTCGCAAGACGACGTTTTTGGTGTCGTTGGACTTCTTTTGTTATTTTCTTGTTTTGGAGATCTAGGTGGTGGAGATCTCGAAACCCGTGAACTTTTTCCGAACGGGTTGATAAGATGCAATAATTGGCTCGCCCCAGAATCCATCGAGCCGACCTCCGTAGAGGGTGGATTTTCCAGCATAGCTGGTTGCCACCTGGGGTAATAATTCCATTTGTTTTACTCATTGCATAATTAGTATACACTTCGGGTGCATTTTAGTCGCCTCTTACGACAGGCATGCATACCTCGGGTATATTCTAACCCCTACCCGAAGGGGACACCTTAAAAGATGTATAATTTATATCTTATATGTACTATATATATTCATTTATAATAATAAATAAATAAATAAATAAATAAAAAAACGCTCCTATGTTGTTGATTTTCGTTCCCATTTTTCTGACCCAATTCTCGCCACTTCGGGTGTTCCACAAGGCAGTCATCTCGGTCCATTAATTTTTATTTTAACTATTAACGATGTTGTTAACGTCGTAAAGCACTCCCACATATCTATCTATGCAGATGATATGAAAATCTATAGACAGATCTCAAGTCTCTCTGACTCTCAATCTTTACAATATGATCTTAATAGATTCTCGATATGGTACCATAACAATTTTCTCGAGCTCAACATAGAAAAATGCCAAGCCATTTCTTATTCCCGGAGGCGTTTGACACTTCCAAACCGCACCTACTACTTATCAAATCAAAGAGTAGCTGTAGTTACTTCAATGCGGGTGTCATTTGTGATACACAGCTTAATTCTCGCAACCATATTGACTCCGTAATTAGGAAAGCTAACTCTGCTCTCGGATTTGTTAAACGATGGTCAAGAGAATTCCCCGACCCCTATGTCACCAAATCCTTGTACATAACCTTTGTTCGTCCACTTCTCGAGTACGCCAGCGAGATATGGTCTACTTACTATGATGTACATATTCTGCGCATGTCCAACGTAGATTCCAGTGTTTCGCATTACGTGGGCTACCATGGGCTGGCCACAATATTTTACCCCCCTATGTAAATCGACTAAAACTACTCGGTCTCCTGTCTTTGGAAAAACGTCGGGAGTCCGCCGATATTCTCTTCATACACAAACTCTTAACCGGCATCATTGACTGTCCCACAATACTCTCCCAAATCTCAATCAATACCAACCGGTGTTATTTAAGATCTGTCCACCTTTTTCGTCCGAATAATCACAGGACAACTATGTGAAACAAATCGGATACGTCAAGTGTTCGATTTCCACTCCAGCCCTTCGAAATTCCCTAAATAACCATTTTCCCGTCAATAGAACTTAGCTTAAGTAGAAATACTATGTAGTTATAAGTTTAGTTTGTTAAGTTATATTTTCAATAAACTGTCCGGTGTTGACCCGGACCTCAGTACAATAACTTTTGAAAGTGCTCAGTAGAAATTCATTCAATGAATTAAAATACTCGTCCTTTCGGGATTGCATGCAACTCATTCAGTCTATTCACACCCTTTAACCACCCAGTACCTAGGCTCAGCAATAAATGAAATTCAATCTCGAAATTCGAGAATGTATGTTAGCGTACCGTGATGTTGTTTTATTTTTGGTACGAGTATATCTACTTTCGACTCCCGCTGTATTTGCAATTCAGCCGACTGATTTGTGATTACAATTCCAGACAGCCTTCATTCCGCCCTTACATTCACAAATGAGACGAGGATGCATTTTTAATTAAAAATATTTCTGCACCATCAGGGAATCCATGCTGCAGTGACTTCCAAGTTCGTTCCATGACCAAGCCAATGTACATACTCGTACGTAGGCCATCGGTGGCCTGTGCTGTACATTCGATTAAACGGAAATTTTGTGGTTCCCTTCAACCTGGACCGTATTACTGCTCATTACTATCCCAAAGCTAACCGCAAAAGATTTTCCATGGTAAATTGGGTGCAGATTTTCAAAATATCTCCCCACACCCTTAATCGATGCTGTTGCAACTCCCGAAAGATGCCTGCCTTCGACTCCCCTTCCAGGAAGGAATATATTTTTTTTTAAGGAATCGCTTCCTATTACGATTTCGACTTTGTCTGACTACTGACATTGGCGCAACTTCTGTGTATCCATGAGATCGTTTACTTACGAGAAAAGGACCTCGGGTGCTAGTAACTCCCAGGTCATTCTACTCGTAATTACGAGAATTTGTGCGATGTATTGTTGTTTTTTATGCTTCCCTTTTTCAGGCATACCGAGATCGTTCTCCAGCTTTAGCTGGAATTCCTGTTTTTGGGAAAATAAATTGGATTCTGCGGGTTTTCTATGTATACAGAGTGCGGTTCGTTTGGCTGGGCATATTGAAAACGTTCAGTGCACTTTTTTGCAAACAGCTAATACCAAATAGCGAATGGTGAGATTCTGAAGTGTTTTATGAGCGATAGCTTTTGAAAAGGATTTCCCTTCGTTGTTGGTCGAGAGTTGGAAATCGAGTTAGGTCTGTTTTGGTTTTTGTTCGGTTATTCCTTGCATTTGTAGGCAGAGAAAGTTTTCTGGTGAATAAACGACCTACGAATAAGTAGAAAGGCAGTGCAGCTCAATTGGTCGTAGTCGGAGGGAAGAAGAACTTTAATCATTCGATTTACGGCAACAACTTGAATGAATGGAAATCGTCTACATACAAAAGCAACGTAGGCATACCTTTGCTGAGTGACCTAATTTAAGTTTGGAGCTCGTCCGTGGAACCTTTCATTTTCATTCAAAATATACGCTACCTCACGGTTATTATTAGTGAGCTCTCATTGAAAGCCTTAAATGATGATGCAATTTATTTCTTTTGTTTGGTTCTCTCATCTTATTAGAGGGAGAATAAGTTTCGTAATGGTCTGTGGCGTTTTTCAAAAATTTTAGGTAATTGAAGGAGTTTCCATTGTTGTGTGTTTTTTTTAAACCATTTGAGCTATGAGTTTTTGTGCAGAAAAAAAATCTATTCATTGTTGATCTTCATGGAAGAGATAAAGATGAACAAACTGCAGGTACAACAATTTGATGGGAACAAAAGAAAGCATTGAATTGTGCAATATTTTGCTCCACAGAAAGATTTACTTATTTCAAAGGTTCATACAAAGTGGAAAGTATCCTTCTCAAGTCATTTTTCGGTGGAAAAATATTCTCCATGGACCCAACGGTATCGAACAGCGCATTCATTTTCGGAGCTATTGCACTTTGGAATATTTGGAGCTCGGATCAATTACAATCTTCAGAGTCAATGGACAAGAGTCCGTTAAGACCATTTGAATCCATGACACTATGCTCCTGTCACTTGAAGACGCAATACGTTATAAGAGGAACACAAGCCTCGGAAATGGACTAAAAGTATGCATCTGAAACGTATACTATGCTTGGGTAAAATGATTTTAAGTCGATAACCGATCATGTACCTGAAATCCACTGTGGAAGAAAAATTCTCCAACATCATCATACATTTACAGACACGGCCTTCCTAATGAAGTTGCAGAATCTATCACGGGCAGGTGTGCAAATTACTTGGCAGAGACTGCATGGAAGGCGATTTTGTGGCAACCGTATCCAGGAAAATATCTTCGGCGTAAACAAGGAGTTTCGACTATCTGAAGAACATGGTTGAATTGTCTACCTAATTGATCTTGTGTCACTAAAATTCAAAGCCTGTCTCCTTAATGTTCAATGAAGCTTAACTTGAAGAGGATGCCAACAGTCAAAAATAAAAGAAATGGGCTTTTTAGCAGTAGCTAATCCTTAAAAAAGCGACTGGTTAAGTGACTCTTCGTAGGAGGAACAGTAACTTGACTTAGTAGCGATGCGAGAAGAATACCGGCTTAAAGTCTTAAAATAGGGAGCTGATCTTTGTTCGGCATCTTCCAATGACTTCTAAAGTCGGCATCATTAAAACGTTTAACCTTTTAGCCTGTGAGTAACGAAGTTGCAAGTAATCTGAATAACATAGCACGCCATAGCACTTATGGCTCATCAGTTGTGGCGACACGCTATTGCTTCCTTTGATAGCTTCAAGTCCCTTGGCTCTAATCTTATATAATCTTATATAACCGTAAAAACCAGCTGGTGGTAACTCTAAAGAGAATTTTTACTGCTGGTCTGGCACTGACATATATGCCAAAATCCTGGCAAACAGTGAGAGTAGCCTTCATGTGGGAAATCGAAAAAGGTTACTACACGCTCGCCAAAGGCTGCAGAGCATGGAGAGAATAGTCGAGCTCTATGTGCACAAAACTGCTTTGCGAATGCATGCTCTGTCTAAAATGCAACATGTCTACTAACGCAGAAGATGCTGCAAAAGTGCACTTCAAAAGCTGGTAGGCAGAAATACTTAAAGCCGCACTTGACTGGGACGAATAACTACACGACATTTTCATTGAGGGTGCATTCGATAAGGACATTTTTGGCGTAGACAAATTACTAATTTTGTAGATTAAATCAATGCTGGCGAATAAGACACAGATTGCGGTCAACACGTGATGGCAGGGGTAGACAGGAATTCCTGCAAGGAGGCGCCATGTCTCCACTGCTATGTTGAATGTTGTTCGACTCAAGGTTTATAGTTTTTAATAGCTTTAGCGTTTATGCTCGAGTACATGCAGATAATACAGCAATATTGTCTGTTGAATCGTGTCTAGCCACGTTCTTATATCCTCTTAGGACTAAGGTTGTTCTATGTACGAGAATTGGGAAGCTGACAGGTTTGACATATCTTAACGGTAAACGAAGTTAAGTTTTTAGGGTGTCCTGGATAAGAAACATTTACATCTGTAGCGACAGCAAAACTGCTCTTAAAACCTTACTGCAGCCTCTCACGACTTCCAAGCTCAATTGGAAGGTTGAATTGACAGAGATTTGTCTGGGAAATCGAAAAAGAATTAGCTTGGCAACGCTCAGAGGAGGGTTTTTCAGGACTCGAACCTACGTTATGTGTGCTTGCGTCCTTAGCTAGGTCTCCTATTGATAGTTGGTTTCTATATAAGCATAGCTGCAAGGACTTAAGTGTGCAGGTCTCAAATGGTACAACAAACTGCGACGCTTCAGCAGCACTATCACTGTGGACGTCCGGCCTACGCTCTCATCAGACTGCAGGTACTCGGCACTGACGTGGTGGGTTCTGGTACCATAGCATTTCTACAGCGCTTTCTAGATTTTCTTCGAAAAACTGAGAGATTTAAATAAAAGCAACATATAAGGAGTACAATAGACTAGTTCTTTGCTGAGTGCTCTGTTCCGACCGATCAAAGAGGCAGAATATCAAAGCACGGGGCGCTTAAATATTCACATAGGGTCACGCCGATCATCATCTGATAGAAACGTCAAAAACTCGTTCAGCTGTGAATGAATTCAAATCTAAGCATAAGCAGTCAGCAAGATGATATACGATTTAGACGAAATATCTCAAGAACCATCTACAACTTTGGTTTAGTAAAAAACATTCTCTACCTCGGTTCTGCCTCCCTACGAACTGTGAAAATATATCTCCAAACCTCACAATCAAATGAAGAGTTATAGTTAAGTAGTAAAACCATATCAAGGATGGTCTATACGAGATCCTTATCACCTCAGTCCTGTTCGTTGGCTAAAAACTATGGACGTTGGCGGACGAAGAAATCTTTGGTCGTTTTAAACGTCAATTTAGTTTCAGTAAGTAAACGGGCTTTAATATAGGAAATATCCGTATATTAGAGAGCTCTATGATCTAAACGAAAACATTCCTTTAATCCTCTGAAATGCCTGAGATGTGTAGAGCGAGTTGATATGAACTTTCAGGCTTGACAGGTCTTGAACGAGTTGGTAGGGCATAAAAAGAAATTCTAAGCAATTTTAGAAATGATAAAAAGCTCCCAACCATTGTAAGCGAGTTTGCGGAACAGTTTGCGAGCCAGATGCTGCCCATCCAGACTCAACTTACTAAACCTATAAGCGCTAGTGTTGAACAAGTGGTAAAAACTGCAGAACTATAAACAAGACAGCCGACGAGTTCCCTAAACGGAATCAACGCCAGAGCTTCAAATGCAAGCAAAAAATTAATTTTATCTGGGCTACTTCTATTAGATTTCAAGGGCTACGAATCCACACAACAACCTGGCGCACAACATGATGGTCGAACCGACAATCAAATGGGGGGTGGCCGTGGTGTAGTGGTATTAGCAATCGCTTCTCACTCGGAGGGTCCAGGTTCGAATCCTGCCCATGACAAGTCAGATTTTCATTTGTGTAATTGGAACTCAGACAGAAAAATTCTGCGTGTGAAGGCATAACACTGACACGTAGATTTGGCTGTTGTAGAGTTTCACGCACAGAAAAAAAAATACTGTGAATTATACCTCGAATCACTCTGAGTGAAGAAAAACTCTCCGTCCTATTCGGACTCCCACCCCCTGGAGAGCGAATATCGAAACCAAACACACCTGAGTTTCAAACCACTACAAAAACAATTTTCCTTTCTCTTCCTTCTACCTTTCCGCCCGCACCCTGGGAACAGTAAAAGGATATCTAACCCCTTAGGCGCGCGTAAATTATATAAAAAAAAAAATAAAATCGACCATACGCTAATAGATGCGAGGCACGCATTAGACATTGCGAGGGGCCAACTTCGACTCTGACGAAGTTCTTGTTGCAGCCAAATTCTGAGTTCGACTATCCAACGAGAAGAAGCTGCTAACCGCCCAGAAAAAGAAATTCAACGTTGGAAGTCTTAGCACAGCTGGAGAAACCAGAGTCTACAGTGAGCGTCTGAGCGAGATACTCGCCGCCGTGCATTCACCTCCACAAACCAGTATGATGACATCCGAAGAGGAATCCCTGGACAGAAAATGCACACTTGCAAACGCTTCAGTGCAAAACAAGGGCAGCGAAGAGTAGGGCCCAGAAAAAGGATGGAGAAGAAAAGGTGGAGAAGAAAAGGAGGACAAGAAAAGGGCCTATTCATTCTAAAAGCTCAAGGATATCGAACGGTCCTGCAATAGAAACAACATTCGGATGCTCGTCAGATAAGCTAAGCGATTGGCAGCTGGGTTCAAGCCCGGAACGCAGGCTTTTCGAAACAGTGAAGGAAACGTAGTCATCCAAGTGCAGGGATAATAGATGTGTTTAGGCACCACTTCCAACACCCACTTAATTGACATCAGGTAGAGAGAGTGATAGGACAAGAAAATAACCCACCTAAACCTGTGCCGGAGATGCATTGTCATGCATCAATATAGTACTGGAACACGTGCGTGTTAAAATGGAAGGCACTATCTTCAACAAACCTGACCAGCTGGTGGCCTTTTACTGCAATTGAAGAACGGGCAGAACGAGTTGGGCTTGAAGTAAATAAGGACTAAACCAAGTACATTTTGTCTCTCCACCAACTAGGACAAAACGTCACTGCTGACAATAGTAACTTCGAAGTGATTAAAGACGTACACCTACTTCGAAGTAAACATCAATGCCATGAATGACACCCCAGTGTAGATTCGGCTCTAGGAAGTCTTAATCACTAGGAAGACGAAATTCATGCCCCACAAAATATTGTTCCTGCAATTTCTACTCTATAGAGCCGAGTGCTGGACGATAAGCAGGAATGCAGAGAATGCCCGTACGTGAAGAGGGCATCAAAATGTGGATATAGTCCAGAAAGGTAAAACATGTCAACTACACTGGCTCGGCCACATCGAGCGAATGGACAATAATACTTCAGCAAAACGAGTCTTCGAATCACAGCCCTCAGGTTCAAGCCTACAAGGAAGACCGGACCTCTGTTTTAAGCACCAAGGCATCACAGATACCAGAGCGTTTGGTCTAGACAACTAGACAACTGAATCTCAGGTAGAGTCTTTAGCAAGGCCTTTGATACACTAAAAGTACAGAATTGGAGTTAAAAGTAAAATAGCTCGATGGATTAAAAACTATCTCACGGAAAGAACTGCCAAAGAAAAGGTTTACAATGCGATAAGGGGTGAGAAGTAGAGTAAATACCGTCTCCCACATGGTTCTAAACTAGGACCAATTTTATTCATTCCTTCTACAAATGAAGTACTGTGGGTTTTTTTTTTCGAAATCAACGGCATTTGCATTTGCAGATGATATCGCGATGGTGGTCAAGCATAGACGCCTTAATACAGCAGGAGGAATTGGAAAAGGTTTCTAGTTAGTGTCACGACAACTCTGCGAAGACCAAAATGTACCCCACAGCAAACAAAAGTGGTATTATCGGTCTTCCAGAAAAACTAAGGTTGTCCAACAACAATTAGAAGCGAAGCCATTGAAGTAGTCATAAATATTAAATACCTTGGAACCATCATAGATGACCAATGGCATGACCATATCAATTGACTTTGTCTACAATAGATGAATGCAGTGACATACAAACATCAAAAATATACCAAATTCGAAACAGGTCCAGAAGAATTTGTATTACTTGTCAGCTGAGTCCCAGATATGATATGAAGCACTATCTTGGGTAAATGCCTCCAAAAGTCACATAAGTTGAAGTTTAAAAATTCAACAACCATTTTAGAGTATTACATGTCCGAAGTACTCGTATATATAGATTTCAACAAACTAATTGTCACAATCAGAACACAAGAAAATGAGTCAAGCTGAGTCAGTCAAGTCGAAGATGAAATTAGATCTGCATTTGCAGAAGAGACTGCTATTTCTCTATGGTAACCAAGTTTTTTTTCGATATATTGGAACTGGAAGTGTTGGAGAATATGTGGTTTCAATCGCACGATCCCACTTCGCCAGCATCATATGCCACATATGTTTTCTTGAACACAAAGTTTGGCGAAGGTCTTATTCCCAGAAATGCTCTTTGATCTATGCCAACAAATCGAAACATAAGGCAACGTGGAGGCGAATATTCGACGTGAAATTGTTAGAATATTGGCCGAACTATACGAAAATGTTATATTGTCTCATTCAGGGTTTGAGTCTATTTTTGAAAGCCACAGCTGTTCGTCTGTTTAAACTATCAGACGAACAAAGTGGAAGTTATGTAGAAAGTAATCGCTTGTTCCTTATTCCGTATTCAACGACTTCCAAGATGACTCTTACTTTTCTTATCTTCATGCTTTGCTTACTCACTAAAGGTTACGGACATACTCCAGCAAGTATGGCTTCATTTCAATAGTTTCGACCATTAAGCCCCCTATCAGTTCAATGACAAGCTCAACAAATTTTAAATGCACCCAACTGCACACTATCGCAGCAGGCACTATAAAATTAAACTATTCCCCCATTGAACATTCACCAATATCAGCGTTCTATTTTCTTCCAGAAATGTCATCATAACTGTCACTTAATGTATATTCTCGCAGCCTCAGAGTGTCAAATAAAAATGACAGATAAACCCAAGCAAATCTCATTTCGCATATCCTCCATGCATAACTGCCGCCATAGCCATAGCAAGTGCTATCTCTACTGCCATAAGGAGTCCCACCCGCTGCCGCTGTTACAGCGTAATATGCCATTATGACGTGCCGCTCACTGAAGAAGAAATTGCACAAAACCGTTATTTTTTTCTGCTTAGAGACAGAGGTGTTATATGAGTAAAACTATTACCACTTTTAATGCAGACAAAGAGGATGAGATAAGAAGGCAAACGCATACTCACTCACATATGGGGTCTGACGCTGATCCCCTTTATCATGGTTGGTTTTGGTTTTTTTTTGTTTTGCTCCCTTTACGGTGTGGTGCTATGACAAAAGGATTACACGTAGGGCAGCAGAATTCTTTAGTGGCTGTTACAGAAACGGGAAGAAGGATCACCTGGGCTGACTCTGGTTAAACCGAATGATATGGCACACTGGGGAATAGCTTCTAAATTCTAACGTGTGCCACGTTTATTGTCACCTTTTACCAGTTTACTCATATCTGTTGGATGATATGATACTTTGCGCGTACTACAAAATTATTTGTGCTATCCTTGCTACAACCATGGATATGAATGGAGTCGAAGCTCGGTACTTTGCACTCGGTAGATGGAACTTGGAACTCCCACAACTGGCGCGTCTAACCCTTAAAATTCAATAAAGCGTAACTGTTGTGGCACACTGCAGGGGAAGCATCAGATAAATGTGGTTGGCTTTCACGATGTGTCGCTGGAGTCGTCCTTGTCGCTGTAGTTATCCCAGTCGATGTACGAGTAGTCCAACCCCAACCACTGTAGTCCGCCTTGTTGTCATTGAATATTACGGCTGCCTTTTGCTAAAATGATTTACACGGTCACCGCGAAAAATTTAGGTTAGGTCTCTACATCCACATCCACATCCGCCGTCGTCGCCGTTGTCTTCTTTGTGGTTGTTGTCGTTGTCGTTGCCTTCGTCGGTCGCCATTGATAGGAAAGCAAAGCAAAGTAAAGGAAAGGAAAACTGATTATCGCAGGACTCTTTTGTGTCCTTTGTCCAAAGCGGTATGAGTTGTGAGTAGATTTACGATGAAAATTAAATTTTACTTTTCTCTTAGTGTTTCTGGGTTGGCGCTTTTGCTTCTATGGATACGAATGTAAGGTACACTAAAAGCTACAGCTACAGCTACAGCTTTAGCTTCTGGTGTTATATGCGTTCGAAGGATCTTATAAATGAGACCACTTTCAGTGGGACAATGAGTAAGGACTCACAGCCTTTTGAGAATGGTTTCCGTGGTGAATTTTAATTATACACTTGTCGACGTTAAGAGGGCTTAGATTTATGGTATCTATTCAGTTTTAAGGGGTATAGTGCGTATTATCATATAACAGGCAATTGTTTGGGACGACCTAAAATCCGGAGATGTGTTGAATTTTATTGCGGTTTATTCGGGGTAATGTGGAAGTTTTGTGTTACTAGAGATAACCACACAGGGTGGTGGTTCATTTGTGCTATGAAGTAAGTAAATCATCTGATTATTGCAGGTCAGGGAACATGCCGAGAGAATTTTACAAGTTTGAGATACAAATTGGAATTTGCAATGTTATGCGAAGCAATGGTAATGGTATGGTGTTGAAATTGAATCTTTTCTTGAGAGACAGAGAGAGAGAGAGAGATAGGAAACAAAGATGAATACTGAAATAGACGAGGTGATGCAAGGTTTTGAAACTAGAAAACTTTGACGATAGTCAGATATTATTTCATTAGGAATAGAACTAGTATCTTCAAATTATTAATATCATGAGTAAAATAGCCAAGGTGTCTTCATCTAGACAGAACTGACTGAACGAGATTAGGAAGTGTACATTAATGTCTGAAACTTAGTCCCCAATGACTAACAGAGAAATTATTCGTCGTTTAGCGAGAGGGCTGTCAACCCGTGAAGCAAAACATAAAGTTCGCATTATTTCTGTTTTTAAGAAGTTCTTGAAAATTGGACAGAAGCTATTAATTAGTCAGAGTCATGCCCAATTGGCAGACAAAAGAAAACCGTCGTATTTAAATTGAAACTGAGCAATCTCTGAGAAACCAGTATATCCAGGCGAGCACCAAAGAACTTGGAATAACAACCGTATATCAAGACATCCGAGCACATGACACGTTTTCTGTAGGAATACAGAAAATACAGTGATCCTTCAGTCTAAGAACATTTCTTCACGACATAGGCTATAAACTGTATCATATTTAACACCAACCAAGGATACTGATGCAGAAACCAATGAAAATCGTTGCTACCCGTAAGATAAATTCAAAGTATTTTGTTTTCTATTACAAAAATCTCTCCGAGTTAAAGCCATAAGTAGGTACCTAAGATGAGCCTAAGGCGCATTAACACTTAATGAGTCGTATGCGTGATCGGGTTCTCACGTCTGGAGACAGTTTGCATTGCAAGTTGAAATGTCGGCACAATAACGCGCAAAATTATATAACTAAAAAACGTATAACGGCAGCGGAAAATTGTTATAATACACGTTCAAGAAAGCAAGTGGAAAAATGTGCGAAACAGGAACTGCTACTCGAATTTGCAAACGAAAACTTACAAAACCTATTATTACCGAATGGAACAACATAATAATGGAGTTGCTATAATCTTGAAAGCTGAACTTGAACTCGTAAATAATAAGATCATAGGCACAGTGATAATTGAACCCGAAACTTGAGATATTACTAGCGTCTTTGGTGCGTGGCAAGTAGTAATTAATGACGAGCCTTTAAATGGAATATCCAAGGGGGAAATATTTTCACTCGCGCAGATTTATTTATTTATTTATTTATGTCTATAAGTATTACAAACTCTCTTAGACTAACCTAAAATGTGAATGTACATCTAAATTTCTTAAAATCTCAATTTAAAATAACAAGATTTAACATTAGCATTAAATGATACAAAACATGAGTATAGATTTAAAAACATTTCTGTTTTGATTAAAATCGAAAACATTTGCATATTGATTGAATTTAACACACGCATTGGTTATAGGCTCGTTTTGGCCATAATTTGTTTTATGACTTGGGATATACAAAGGAGCATTGCTTCTTGGTCTTATGGATCTAGAAGGTGCATTTATACTAAATAAGGCCAAAAGAGGTGGAAAATCAATGTGATTTGTAATTACATCTCTTGCGAATACTACAGAATAGTAAGTTATTCTACAAGAAATAGGCTTTAAACGTAAACATCTATTATCATATGAAGGCAAAGACCCGGACCAATTTAAGATACGAAGCGCGTATTTTGTAAAACGTTTCTGAACTTTTTCAATGCGATTAGAATCTTTTTTAAAAAGCGGAGACCAAACAACACAACAATACTCTAATATAGGACGAACTAAAACAACAAACAGAGCTTTCAGTGTATAGGGGTCCCGTAAATCACGGGTGTTTCTAAACAGGAAACCAGACATAGCATTAGCTCTTGAAATAATGTAATTAATGTGTAAATTAAAGGAAAGATGTGGATCTAAAATGACACCCAAATCCTTATGACTTACAACTTTTTGCAACAAAACATTAGACATCTTATAGTCAAATAATATAGGCATGACAGACCTTGAAAAGGACATGACTGAACATTTTTTAATATTTAAATCCAACGAGTTCATAGAACACCATACATTTAAATTATTTATGTCTTTTTGAAAATTTAAGCTATCAGCAACAGATTTAACTGACATGAAGATCTTAACATCATCGGCGAACATAAGGCAATTTGAGAATTTTATTGCTGTTGGTAGGTCATTTATGAATATTAAGAACAGCAAAGGCCCAAGGTGACTGCCTTGCGGCACACCCGAATAGTTATGAATTTTGAAAGATATTTTAGACCCAATTTTGAGAAATTGTTATCGAGAACATAAATAATTCCAAAGCCATTTAAGGATTGTTGAGTGAAAACCTAAAAAGGACAGTTTTTTTAATAAAATTCGATGGCTTAGCCTAACAAACGCCTTAGAAAAATCAGTGAAGACAACATCTATTTGACATCTGTTTTCCATATTTTTTAAACAAGTGCTTACAAACAGAGTTAAATTAGTCACAGTGAAACGCCCTTGAACAAAACCATGTTGGTAAACCGATATATGGTTTTTCAAGGCATTATACATTTTCTTTTTAACGATTGATTCAAAAATCTTTGGAATCAGTTGCAATTTCGCAATGGGTCTATAATTTTGCACGTTCTGTTTTGGACCTGATTTGTAAATGGGAGTAATATAGGAGGTTTTCCAACATTCTAAAAACTCACCACTTCGAAGAGAAAGATTAAATATGTAAGATAGAGGTTTGGACAAATTACATGCACATTCTTTTAAAAACTTAGCAGGAATATTGTCTGGTCCCAAACTTAAATTAATATCTAAACAAGAAAGTTCGGTAAAAACCTCATCTTCAGATATTAACATCGAGTCTATATTAACTACTTCGGAATATGCAGGCAAAACATTACTGTTAGAGTAATCAACAACAAAGTTAGATTGGAAAAAAGTTGCAAACATGTTACAGATTTCTAATATATCGCTACTTACATTACCATTGTAATTCATATTAGTAGGAAATCCCACCGATTTTCGTTTTGAATTAAAAAATTTCCAAAAAGATCTTGAGTTTTTCTTGATCTTCGATTCCATAGACCATAAATACTGGTTATATAAAAACGTCTTTAAAAATTTATACTCGTTTAGCAAACGACAATAATTGCTTCGAAAACTTGAATCGGTCTTACTTCTTTTTTGGGCCTTTATTAAAGAATTTTTAAAACGTTGTAAGCCTCTAGAAAACCATATCGGCTTGTTCAGTCTACGTCTTTTTGCCTTCTTAGGTATAAACCTATCAAACAGTTCTTGGACAGTGTTAATAAAAGAAGAAAAACATAGAGCTAAACTAGATTGGGACAAAATAGAATTCCAATCTATTTCATTAATATAATTGTTTATGCAAATGAAATCGGCTTTGTTAAAGTCGTATTTTACATCTATATAAGATAATGGATCAGATAAAGATTGAGTAACTGATAAATTTAATACAATTTTTAATGCTTTGTGGTGAATACTATTGTTTAGCAATGGGTTTTCATCTTCAAAAATTTCAACATCAAGCTCATTATTAATAAAAACTAAATCTAGAATCCTTCCTAATTCATTTACAACACTATTAACTTGACTTAAATTAAAGGCAGAAAGAGTATCTGTTACAACAGCTTCAAAATCTTTTTTTACATTAATTGGAAATAAAACTTTATCATCTTGAGAAAAAACCCATTTAATATTACATAAATTAATATCTCCTAAAATAAGGGCAAAACAATTTTCATCAAAGTTCGAAACAACACTCTTAATATTATTGATATGAGCATTATAAACATTAAATTCAGAACACGGTGGAATATAAGAAGCGAAAACATAAATATTGATCTTTTTTAAAATTTTGTCATGAGAACTTGAAAAGATTACAACACATATTTGTTCAATTAAACAGTCTGATAGTTCAATTTCTCTGCTCTCGTAAATAGATTTAACTGCGACCAAAACACCACCTCCTCTATCCAGTCCAGTAAGTGTAGCATTACGGTCTGTTCTGAATGGAACATAGCTAGAATCAAATAATTCTGTTGATAGCAAGTCTTCGTACAACCATGTTTCGGTGAGAGCAATTATGTCATGCGAGCAATCCAGAACAGATAAATAAAATTGCTTGGTTTTAGTACGCATACCACCCACATTCTGATAATAGAGTGACAGATCGTCTTGAGCAATAATACCAATATCTGGAGGAGAAGCAGGAGGAACATCAACAGGAACAACAGCAACAGGAGCAGCAACAACGTTGACAGGCAAAACATATGAGTTACATTTGATATCAAAGGCAACTTCAGCAGCGGCAAGATCATTAGTAGCGAAAACAGTAGGAGCAGGAGGAACAGGTTTTGTTGTTGAATTTTTTATGCAGAGAGTGAAGGTGGTTTCATTCGCTGATCGTTTTTTGAATGCTGAGTAAATTCTCTTACCCTAACACCAGAAGGCCAAATGGAAGCCTGCATTATTTTATCAATGCAATTTTCCGGAATTGCAGCTTTAAAGTTAAGGAAAGAGAAATCAGACATGTCAGCGTCTTTTTTTACAAGCATAATGCATTTAATGCGATTTTTTGAAATATCAATTATGCCAGCGATAAATGATGTTAGAGAATCCACTGTTGTATTAGTGCTAAGGTATGTATGATATATGTAACCATTTGGATTTGGGGACAAATACACCTTCAAGCAATGTGGATGTATTATTTCCAACAACATTATTCCGAATAGGTCTATCATCTTGATGGCTTTGGGCCAACGCCGGGGTTGAGGGGATTTTGTTCTCGCTAGTCGGATTTTTCTCTTCATTTGAAATTTCTTCAGAAACATTGCATATTGTTGGTATTGAAGTTCATTGACCTGGCATAACGTTTGAAGAACTTTTATATGATTGATTCTCCGAATCATCACTCACTAAGACACTAGGGGCATTAAGGGAATTGTTTAGTAGGTTTATTTGATTTTTTAATTCTAGGATCTCTGATGAGAGCTTATTAATTAAATTGAATAGATCGTTAGCAGTATGCCGCGACACAGTGCAAGAATTACATCGCCACATTAAATTCGCATTATTAACCCTAGAAAACTAAGGTTCGTCGATTCGACGAACACGTTTTTTTATTTCTTTAATTTCTCTCTTGCTTTTTCCGCGATCCCTTTCGTTCTTCGTATAGCTCTAGTCATCCATGAGTTCTTGTTGTGTGCGGACGCAATTTGTAAATAAATTTTTCTACAAATTGGGTTTAAACTTTGCGTCGTCGATTCGACGAATGATTAGTCTTAATATACTAAAAAATATGATTAGTCTTCTAGGGTTAACCAAAATCTTATAGGTTGGCTCCGAGATGTTAGCACATTTTTTATGAATTTTATTTTTACAAAAGTAATTACACTGAATAAAATTTGGATCAGCAATTATCGTATTGCTTGTACCACACAGATTCGATGACATTTTGATAATTTTGATAATTTCAATTACAATTTGGAACAAACTTTGCAATGAGTAAAACAAGGGAGCTTATAGAGAACACGTCCGATCGCTTTGATTTGTCAAAGTTTACTGATTTATATCGGACTGTGAATACCAAGGCTGAGAACTTGGTCTCAGAACGAGAAATTCAGCGGGAGAATATATAAAAGGTTTTTTTTTTTGTAGAAATTTGGTTTTTAAACTGGCAACACTGCTTCTACAGATTGTCAATTTAACAGTTGAAAGTTGATTTGTGGTTAGAACGTTTTGCAATTTAACGATGAATAGATTAACGCCAGAAAAACGTATGCAAATTGGGCAAACTTTTTGCACCACGTACACTTTAGTGGATAATACGCATCCCCAAAGACGACAGACAGTGCGAAGAGAAGAAGTTATCCTCAGTGTTGAGGAGAATACGAATGAGTCGATTCGTCACCGTGCACAACAATTAGAGCAATGCCCATCCACTTTGGGAAGATTTTACGGACAAATCTTGGCTTAAGGGCTTATAAGATCCAATATGTGCAAGAATTTGAAACCGCATGACCATTATGTGCGTCGTAGGTTTGGTGAATGGGCCGAACACATGATACAGCTTGATCCTCATTTTCAACACAATTTTTTGTTCTCTTATGAGGACCTATGAGTTTGAAGTGGAGAAAACCCAGAAGAATTTGTCGAGGCGCCCTTACAACCATTAAAACTCACTGTTTGGTGTGTTTTATGGGCTGGTGGAATCATCGGCCCATATTTCTTTAAGGACGATGCCGGCAGGAATGTTACCGTCAATGGAGAGCGCTATAGAAACATGATTTCTGACTTCTTCATTCGGCATTGACGTGGCAGAGCTTTGGTTTCAACAAGATGGCGCAACATGCACACTGCCCGCGACACCACCAATTTATTGTGGAAAACATTTGCTGAACGCATAATTTCGTGTAATGGACCTGTTAAAAGGCCTCCACGATCCTGTCATCTAACCTTTAGATTACTTTCTTTGAGGGTATGAAGTAGCTAGTCTATGCGGATAAACCAAATACGTTGAACGAAGTCAACATTCGCCGTGTTATTGCTGATATACGGCCGCAGTTGCTCGATAAAGTTGTCAAAAATTGGACTTTACGATTGCGCTTCATTCGAGTTAGCCGTTTCTACATATTGCATCTGTGTATATAAAACTCAGATAGATTACCATCTATGCTAGAAAAACGCGAATAAAAAAATCGAAAGTCCACTTAGCCGAACCACTAGCAATCAGCAGCAACTTTTGATGAATATTTGTAAAGAAACCAGAGAAATAAAAACGAAAACCAACATCAATGAATGGCTTCAAAATACCCTAAACCACGAGATAGTACTAAACGCTCAGGGTACGTTGAACAACTTCACATAAATAAAGAATGTATAGTGGTACCCACACATCCCACAAAGCGGTGACAAGCAAACGAAGAAATCTAACATCGAAGTATGGCTAAATATTTGTAAGTTTAAGGCACAACGAAGAAAATACTCGGAAAGGACTCAATCGCAGAAATATATTGAAGATGAACTGGATACCTGCGATTGGAGAACAACGAAATATATACAACAAAAGGAAGGAGTACTTTACTTTAACGCGCTACTAAACGAAAAATTTCGGAAGTGGCTGATTTTAGAGAAGCTGAAGTTATGGAACCAGCATAAAAAAACGAATCAGACGTTGGTGGTCGGGCTGGATCATACACCCTCGGAAACATGGGCGACCATCGGAGGTGTTAAATCCAAGATGACTCGCGACTTTCTTGTTCTTCTGTATAGAGGCAAATTCGACACGAGAAATTCAACCGACTACCGATCAGTGAAACTATTGTGCAATAATATCGCTTCCTATGGAGATATACGACAGATATATTATCTCAACTCCATGGCAGTTAATGCGACTTTGAGGGAGGCAGGTCGAGATATTGAAATGTCTTCATATCGTCTTCATCGATTTGAAATGAGCATTCCTACCGAGTGATGAGATTTCAAAATGCAGTACGAGCCGGAGAATTCAAAGTGGAGTGTAGGAGTACAGGGAAGCAGCAAACCGACGAAGTGTGTTGGCCTTTAACCGGCTTAATGTTCATCTGCGGTTCGACAAAAGGGCCAAGAGAAAAATAATTGACGCCACTAACTAAATGATCCAAAATACGAGTAAAGTTGCCTGCAGAATGGTTTTTAATTAGTTTCACGAACTAATTAACTAATTGGCTAATCCCAAAAACAGGCACAGTAGTAATGTAGATACGCGTTACATATTTTAAAGGTTTATAAAAGAATAAGGGGAGGGTTCCTAAACATAAATGTATTCCACGTAACTACAAAGGGGCTAAATTGGCAAGGTTAACACTCTAGTACATGGTACAGGCACTCCATGCCGCCAATTTAATTTATTCAACAAAATTTATTTTAATTCGAGTTTGCAAATTACATTCCATATATACTCGTACATACACAATATACGAGTAAATATTATATTTTTAGGTCACGCAGAGAAAATAAATATAAAAAAAATGAAGAAGTTGTGAGAATTCTGCAAGAGCTCTACGGTAATGGCGAAGAAGAATATCATGACTCTGAGAATAGTGACCAGAATGAACTTGAGGAAATGAAGGTGGATCTCCATTCAAGCCAAGATCCGAAATGACTAGATCCTGACGAATCAGTGAAGACAGTGGCTGCAGAAGATTCTGAACCAGTGGAAAAAGATGCAAACGACGAGGAAGACGATGAAACTGCTTCATTCAAACCCAATGCGAGTATAAAATCAGTTTCACCGGCAATAAGTTGTGCTGAAACTGAGACCCGTTCATGTACTTGTACACCGTTCGAATCGAAACCGAAAATTTCAAAAGATATCGCTAAATAGTCAAAAGAGTCATTCCCATCGGAGGAAAAGAAAGAAGAGCTAGTGACTCGCCTGCTGCCTGCGAAGAGCCCAATCGCCCACCAACACCATCCTTGGAAGACATTTATCTCGATGACTATGAGTATGATGATTTGGATTGCGAACCCGAAGAGGACGACGAACGGGCTATAAATTCAAAAACGACTGATTGGGATGAAGTTCGTCGCAATGAATAAGCTGTCATAGAGCTCAAAGCAGATTTGAAGCAACTATCAAGCACGAACGACTTAGGAAGAAGTACTACCAATACCAGCGGATCTGGTATGGTAGGCATATTCAATAAGAAGGACGATCTCCATGATATGTTTGCTCAGTTAAATTCAGATTCCGAGTGTGACGAGGAGGATGCATTTTTCAACTAAATTAAGAAAAAACAAATTTAATTATTAATGCTTGATATTCACCGATCGAATGTTTTGTTTTGCTCTGAGTTGGATATTATCTTAGCCCCTCTCAACTGTTTTTTTTTTCAGCCTTTTGAATAGGTCTAATCCTGGCAAATGCTATGTTTGGTTTTCAGTAAATCACTTTTTCTGTTGTTTAAATTACATAACTATGATTTAATGGTTTTTTTAAATTTTATAAACTAATGATATATTTAGGAAGTATATTTAAATCTTTATACATGTGGGAATGCTGACATTAAATATAGTAAAGTATCGCAATCAATGAATGATTCACGATCGGCGGCAGTCGATTATGACATAGAATAGAACACCAATATGAATCGTCCGCTTGTTCGTTTGTTGTCCCAGAAGACTGGAGTTTGTTTACTTTCGGGTTTGTTTACTCTCATCGTATTACGAGGAGAACATTGTCGCATTAGTCATGAATGGATTTTGTGTTGACCTATATTGAGAAGCATAAAAGCCAGAATGATATGGGCAATGTTGTCTTTTAATACAATGTATCCACTGAAGTCGTTAGTTGTCTTAATTGGGGTCGGCGCTGGATGGGTTTTGCTGATGCTGGCCCTGAAATTGTGGACATGGCACAAAATACTAAGTGTCGTTGGTATCTGGGACTGGATGGATTAATGGGGCAGCGATCGAACGAATGAAGTATATAAAAGAGGACTGACGATTGGACAAGGGAGCTTAGTGTCAACCTTCCTGGCTCGTGCTCGTGAAATTATTCGTAGAAATTTTGTATTATCCTGTAATTCTTTTTTTGAGTTAAATAAAATATTATAGTTCTCTAAATACATTCGTTTTATTTAAGAAACACAAAGAATATACGAGTACGTTATGTAAAAAAAGTGCAAATAAATTATCTGCTGATGAAGACAACTTATCAGATAATAATATACTGCCTCCAGCATTGGTAAGGGTAAGTGACACGGATGATTTTGAAATTTACATGCAAGGATCTCGAAACATTTTAGAACAGAAATCCGTTGGCGTTGCTAGCCTTGACCTACCCACATATCAAAGAATGGCTCCACTGAATTAGATGCATTTCTAAAGTATTTTTCAATTGACATAACAGACATACCAATATGCACATACTGAATAAGCGACCATTGCAAAATACAAATAACTATGCTTACAAGGTTGCTACAAGAACAGAAATATGTGCTCTTTTCGGAGTTCCTTTCATTTTGTCAATAAACAAAAGTGGCAAATCTGACACCAAGAGGCCATGGACGACAAATTCGACTTTAGCATCAACAGATTTCGATTTTTATTGCATTCAATTAGGTTTGATGATTTCTCTACAAGAGAAAATAGACTATCCACTGATAAACTGGGGAAATTTATTCACTGGTACATGAGAATTCCAAAAATAACTACTGTTTATCAGAATCGCTTCTTGCGATTTCCGTCCACGGTTTCATCCGGGCATAGGGAGCGGAAAGATCCAGGGAGTGCCGGAAATTTTCTTAATCTGACTCTGTTCGCGACAAGAAGGTTGTGCGGTTTCAGATCCGAGTGGATGGTTGATTTTGATTTGTGTCACTTCAACTGAACTGTTTCTCTTCTCTGTTGCAGCTGCGGGAGCGCCTTCGACAGCATTTGTCTTCTCTTTGCGTCGTTCATTTGGCTAACGTTTCCTCTTCGAATGCTCCTAAGGCGGTAGTCCTACAGATTTTGCCTATTCTTAAGCTCGTTTCACCTTTTCGGTTTCCCGAGATAAGCCATCTAAAACAATTCTGATGAGTTTAACCGTAACAAGCACGGCCTCTCCGGTACACTGTCCATTATTTCAGCTCAATATAGCAAACGTATCGTAGAAAGAGCCGCAGGAGTCATTGGCATAAAGTGATCCAGCAGCTCCTGGGTCAGCGCTAAAATCAACGGTGGGTTTGGAAGTGAGTCGGTTGGGGCCTCCAGAGTCCGTGCCCCGTCGAGAAGACTACGGGGAACTGTCGCTATTGCGAGTACCACCTGGTGTATAATTACATGGAGTCACCTCCTGGTTTCTATTCAGAATTCTAGGATCTCTGACTCTTAACCCTTCCTACCACGACAAGGCAGCCAGAGATATGAAGGGCGTAGATATTTGCCTATGCGGTTACCGGGGACCAATACAGGGAGTCAAAACAAGTACTACGCTATGAACTTTAATGGTGCATTGCTTTCCCAATCCAGGTTATAGGAGAGCCAGCAGTTTCTCCGACACTTTTTGAGGATAAGCCAAATAAAATAACCAACAATCTTTTACCAATACATGATAAGGCTAATGCGCTAGAAAACAAATTCTCACTCAATCATTCGATTGCCAATAATATTACCCCACCTATGCACATTGAAGCTTCCGTCAAACAGTCCGTAGATTTCGTTAATTCTCAAACTTTAGATAATGATTTTAATCGCATACCTATTAAAGAACTAAAAGATCTTATAAGTAGACTAAAAACTAGAAAATCTACTGGCCTTGATGGTGTTAGGAATGTATGTCTTAAGAACCTACCACCTTTTGCTCTTACGAAATTAAGGGCACTATTTGAGTGCTGCCTAAGATATGGATATTTCCCAATACATTGGAGAACTGCCAAGATAATTCCCATTTTGAAGCCTGGAAAAGATCCGAATTTAACCTGTAGCTATAGACCAATTAGCTTGCTTAGTTCTTTGAGTAAATGCCTGGAAAAAATCATAAAGAACAGAATTATTTCCTTCTTAGAGAACAAGTCTATTCTACCTTCTGAACAATTTGGTTTTAGAGCTTTTCACAGTACTACAAAGGAGATTAAGAACAATCTATCAGATGGAAAAAGTACCGGTATGATAATTTTAGATATTGAAAAAGCTTTCGACACCATATGGCATGATGGCTTAATACATAAGCTTACCAGCATTAACCTCCCGCTGTATCTTGTCAAAATTATTCAGTCTTTCCTATCATTCCGAAATTTTAAAGTGTCAATTAATTGTTACTTTTCAGGCAATAAATTAATTAATGCTGGAGTTCCACAAGGGTCCGTTCTGGCCCCAGTCTTATATAATGTATACACTTCCGATTTCCCCAATCTGACAAACTGTAGTATCGCCCTGTTCGCAGATGATTCTTGCATTTACTCATCTGATGCAAATGGTTTCAATGTTGAAACGAATCTGCAATCAGCTATACATGCTTTTGCATCATACTGTGTTAACTGGAAAATCAAAATTAATGCTTCTAAGACTCAGGCTATCTTTTTCACTCGTAAAAGGAAAGCTTGTTTACTACCAAGCAACAGAATTCTATTGAACGGTGTTCAGATTGAGTGGAAATCGAATGGAAAGTACCTTGGTATATACGAGGGGCGTTCAATATATTCTCGGTATCGATATGAAGGAAATTGCGAATTCAATTTAAATTGTTTTTATTTTTCAATATAATCTCCCCTAACATCAATGCATTTGTTACATCTTGAGATAAGCTTTTTTAAACCCTCAAAAAAATAAATTTCCTCTTTCTCTGCAACATACCCATTTATTGCCGACTTGAGTTCTTCATCATCCGAAAGTCTTTTTCCACGAAGACATTTTTTCAAATCCGGAAACAGGAAATAATCACTAGGGGCAAGGTCTGGACTACGAGTATAGGGTGGGTGTTGGATTTCTTCGAAACCACAATCTCGCGCAGCAGCCTTGGAAACTCGCGCCGTGTGAACAGGAGCGTTGTCATGAAGAAGCAACACACCCGCTGCGAGTTTACCCCGTCTTTTCTTTTTAATTTCCTCCCGCAAATTATGCAAAGTGGAAGCGTAGGATGTGGCGTTGATGGTTTCACCTTTTTTTTTTGTACTCAATGAGCAAGATTCCCTTTGAGTCCCAAAAAACTGTGGCCATGAGCCACAGACGGCAGACGGAGTGACTTTGAACTTCTTCGGGGGGTCTGTTCCGTTTTTATGCCACTGCATGGACTCTTGTTTGCTTTCAGGGTCATAGTGGTGGACCTATGTTTCGTCCCCAGTAACAATTCGATCCATAACACCGTCCGCGTTCTCACTACACATCTCCAAAAGCTCTCTACAGCATGCGATTCTCACTTTTTTCTGAGGCGCTGTGAGCATTCGTGGCACCCACCTTGCACTGACCTTTGAAAGGTTAAGATGGTCATGAGGAATGGTGTGAATGGTACCAATTGAAAGCTTGGTGATCTCTGCCATCATTTTCACCTTTATTCGGGCATCCTCAAGAACAAGTTTTTCGACTTCTTTGATGCTTTCTCCCGTACAAGCAGTAGCCGGGGCGCCGGAGCGGGGATCGTCTTCAATGCTCTCTCTGCCTCTCTTGAACTCACTTGACCACTTTTGCACAGTTGATAATGAAGGTGCGGAACCCTGGTAAACAGCCACCATCTCTTCATGAATAGTTTTTTGACTTTTTCCTTGCTTAGTGAGAAATTTAATTACAGCGCGATGCTCAATTTTCACCATCATCGTCTCAGTTGCCATTGTGATTCTGTTTAACTAGAGATAAAACGCGAATTAATAATCACATTTATATGAAATTTACATGAATGCACTAAAATAATAGTATTACTTGATAAATAAGTCAATTTATATATACAACCACAGCTTCACCCCGATACCGAGAATATGTTGAACACCCCTCGTATTTAGACAAACACTTAACTTTTAATCTTCATGTGCAAGAAGTAATTAAAAAAGTCAACACAACCATAAGAATTCTTTACCCTTTCATATGTAGAAATTCGAAATTGAATGACCCGAATAAATTACTAATTTTTAAGGCTATCTTTCAAGCCATAATATTCTACGGATCCCCAGTCTGGGGTAGGTGCGCGAAAAGTCACTTGCGCAAACTTCAGACAACCCAAAACAAATTATTGAAAATTATCCTAAATCTACCTTGGTTTTTCTCTACAAAAGAACTACATGAAATAGCAAATATAGAAATTGTAGAAAATAGAATTGAAAAGATTTGGAACCAATATAATATATCGTGTCTATCCTCTGACAATGACTTAGTCATAAATTTAGCATCATAGTGAATGCAACACTTTTTTCTGTTCTTAGTTTAGTTCAACTAATCATATATTTATTTCTTGTATTTATTTATTTATTTATTCATATTTTCTTGTCTTATTTTTTGCTTTACTTATTTTGTTTGTTTATTTATATATTTATTTATTTATTTACTTGTTTATTTTACTGTTTAATTATTTATTTATTATTTTTCCTTGTTTTGTGCTTTATTTATTGTGTTATTTATTTATTTATTTATTTATTTATTTATCAATTTACTAATTTTTAATTTATCTATTTACTTATTCATTTGTTTACTTATTTATTATTTATTTATTATTCTTTTGTTTATTTATTTATTATTTATTTATTTATTTCCAAAATATTGATTAAATAGTACTTAAAGTTTGTACTTTCAAACCCAGTTATGCAACCACTTCTCTTTTCCCTCCAAGGATATCGGGCATAGAACTTATTTTAGTGGCTTTTCCCTCAAATTTATAAAATTCTGTGATATTATTTTAAGCATTTATAATAATATTTTAGTAGTAAGGTGCTTCAACCAAATCTCTGTAATACGAGCATTATAACTATAAATATTGTAAACATTATGCCACAATAAATAATAATAAAAGAATAAAAGAATCACTATAGATGAAATGCTGCATCCCTTCTATGGCCGGTGTAGTTTCATCCATTACATGCCAGCAAAACAGCTAAGTATAGCATACAAATTTATGTTATGTGCGATGCCAAAACCTATATATATTGTGATAACCACTTAAATGTGAGCAGCGACATCTAGATTCAAAGACCAGAAGATTTCGATACTGGAATAACAAAGTCTCGACTGGAGAGTGGAATCGAATTTTCTAGCAAATTGGAAATTGTATGGGACGCTGGATAGCGAGGATTGTTCTCGAAGTATGTCATTCGAGTATAAATACCAGCATCCCCAAGGTATGCAAATCAGTTCTAAAGTGTAATTTGAAGTGTTAATTAGGAGAAGTGATTAAGTGATTTAAGTAAAAGATAAGAAAAGTATAAGCGGTTGAGAAATTGGATTGTACTGAGAGAAAGAATTAAATAGTGAATTGTAACTGTACTGAATAAAGCGATTTCTATTGAAAGAATAAGTTCTATCATTTGTACCCACACAAACATTTTACATTGGTGTCAGAAGTGGGATGATTTCGGGTTCGGAATCTGTCCATGTGACATCTATCGTCCACGAGTGGCATCCATTCAATTGAACCCACGACGACGTTTTTCGCCATACCTAAGGTCGTATCAGTTGATGCAAGGCAAACTTGATACAAGGGAGATTCCCTCAGTTGGAAAAGATGGATTCCAAGTATGCATGGATGTCAGCCATTTTAAGCCAAACGAGTTAACAGTTAAAACAGTTGGTAACCACGTTGTGGTTGAAGGAAAGCACGAAGAACGCGAGGACGATCATGGCTCAATAAGTCGTCAATTTGTGCGAAAATATCATCTGCCAAAGGGCTATGATGCCAAAGATGTGGTTTCGACTATTTCAACAGATAGTATCTTGACGGTTAAGTCACCACCACCGGCGAAAGCATTAAAAGGCAACGAAAGAATCGTTCAAATTCAATAAAACTGTGGAACACAAAATGCTGAGCCGTTTGTTTCATCAAAAAATCCAACTGACATAGTTAAACGTTTGGTTGACCCAATAAAAAATTCGAATAGTAATTTGACGACCGACAACTTCTGCACAGGTTTTGAGTTAGCAATGGAATTATTAAAAAATGGAATAACTCTGATTGGGACTTTGAAAAAAAAAAAAAAATGACAGATCCCACCCGAGTTTCTTGCACAAAATAGGGATCTACACTTTTTGGATTTAAGGACAACCGCAACATACTTTTTTAAAAACCTAAAAAAATATAAATACATCGCATTCTTTCCACTATGCACGATGGAAATCCTGGCCATCCTGGGCTATAATAGGATAAAAGGTGGTATAGACACAGTCGATAAAAAGTGTTCTATTCACTCAACTAGAAGAAAAACAAGAAGATGGGAACTTCCTCTCTTCTATGGCTTTTTAGACATTTATGCTGCTAGAAATATAAATATTTGAGGCTGCCGACACAAAAAAATTCACTCTAGAATGATGTTTTCGGAAGGGTTGGCATTCGCCCTAATGGATGATTATTTGAAAGAAAGGGCTACCATTCATACTCTTCTAAATGACGTTAGGCCTTTCCTATCTAAATATCGAGAAAGCCCTCAGTCCTCGACTGAACAAGCAAGATCAGGACCATGTTTTGAGTGTGGGAAACACAAAAACCACAAGACAATTGTACGCTGTTCAAAATGCACCCAATTACTTTGCCCAACGGCAACAAAGGAAGGGTTTTCTTCATCGCATCGTGACGGGTGATGAAAAATAGATTCATTACAGCAACTCAAAGAGAAGAAAGTCGTGGCGAGCACAGAACTGCCCGGTCATGCTTCTACGTTGTCGCGAAGGTTATGCTGTGTATTTGGTGCGACCAGGTCGGTGTTATTTATTATGAACTGTTGAAATCCAGCGAAATCATCACTGGGGAACGGTGAGCACTGCGGCAAAAACGGCCACAATACGAGCAGAGGCACGAAAAAGTGATTCTACAGCATGACATCGCTCGGCCTCACGTTGCCAAATTCGTTAAATCTCGCTAAAGTGCTCAAATGGGAAATCTTACCCCACCCACCATATTAGCCAGATTCCGTTCGATGGAACATGGTCTGGCTGATCAGCAGTTCCGCTAATATAAAGACATCAAAAAATGGCTTGTTAGCCTCAAAAGATGAAAACTTTTACTGCTCTCTGCCAGAAAGATGGGAAAAAATTTTAGCTAGCGATGGGCAATACTTTGAATGATTCATTTGTAACCATTTTTCCATAATAAAGTTGCATTTTCTTAAAAAAAAAACGGCGATAACTTAGTTGCGTACCTAATAACTAAGCAACTTTTTGGAAAACAGAAAATTATTAGAAGACATAACAACCCATCTCCTCGAGACAGAATCATGTCAGAGAAAAAAACATCTGATATCTTGTTTGCGAGCAGATGTTTATGCGACAACAGGCAAACTGGATACAATAAAAAATATGAACAGCTGGAAAAGCTCGAAGTGTCTGGTTGAGTTTTGGGTCAACCACTGTTTTCCATTGCGAAAGGTTACATGATCTGACGCAACATCTGCTTAAGTATATATCCTGGGAAGGTGCAAGTGATTACAGGAACTTTTGTACAATGTTAATCGATGAATTCGAAGAAATTCTGGCGCTGGTAAGCAGACACATTGCCTGCTCATTCTACTCATAGATATTATTTCACACAGATGGAGCCATCAATTAAAATGTAGGATACTACAATGCGGTTTACTATCACACCGAGAGTACGGCTTGCACTTACTCGAAGATACATTGTCACTGGGGACTCATAACAATGGTGTGATATGTGAACATTAAAGTTTAGTTATGATAAAATGATAAAAATGAGCCGAAACTATGCCAAAATGTCATCGAAAATTTCGCCAAAAGAACCAATGTGTATCAGTCACGAGGCGGCTACGTATTAGGTAATGTGTTTCATAAATAACCTGCATGTCTTCACTCTTTATTAACATAAAAACATCAGAACTATTCGCTAAAACACTACGGTTTTCTCAAATTTCAAAATATGCGAGAGACATATAATGAGACACCCTATAGATCGTTGGAGTTCTTATCAAGAATATCCAGGAGGACTATTAGCAAATATTTTCCGGTTGTGTTTTTTGCGATTCACGACGTCGTTGACACGCATAGCAGGTTCCTTTACATTGATGTCGGATGAAATGGTAGAGCATCCGATGCTATCGTTTTCAAAAACTGTGGGCTCTATCAAGGACTTCAAATAGGTCGCCTGAATTCTTCTTCCAGAGCCACTCAAGGGGCAACAGGTTCTTACGGCATACTTTTTCGTTGGCTACGATATATTTGGCCTCGACAAATATCTGATGAAAGGCTTTAGTATTAATGCAAAGCTATCTACTCGTATACCACAGGAAATTTTTAATTACACACTGAGTCGTTGCCGTCTAATGGTAGAAATGGCATTTGGGCAATTGGCGCTAAAATTTTCCGTCGTAGGATAGATTTATCTGTGGAATCTTGCAACACTGTGGTAAAAGCCTGTTGTTTTCCTCCAAAATTCAGGATTCTTTGGCATATTATTGTATAACCGACGGTGATGTGCCATATAAGTAGAGAAAAGTTAACAAATAAGTATCCTTTTCGTGAAATACCGAATACAAAATTGAAAAATTTAAGATCTAACTTACAATGAGGATGTCGCAGTGATTTCACAACTTGCTGTGACATCACTCTCTGCAAAACTGCCAACAGCAGTCGCAATCTCTATAGCTGTTAAGTCCTTCAAATGGCTGGCAATGCTTCTGCCAAAGTTCGTAAATTTACCTTCTTTATCTATGGAGAGAATTATTTTATTTATGAGTTCATAAGCTTGATTTACAGATCATAAAACTTGCTGGCAACAGTGCGATACGACTCACTAACATGGGCTACTTCCAGAGCAGTATTTTCGGATATATCACTGTCCTAACGGAGCTACTGCCAGCCAATCCAATTCTAACGGATGAAATTTCTTCCATGGTTGACTTCGACATCCCGTATGTTATAATTTATCCGGAGACAGAGGACTGGGAAAAAAATGAAATAATCAGGTCAAATGATTAATTTTCACAGATGACTCAAAAACAGAGGAAGGAACAGGTTCTGGTATCCTCTCAGAAGACCCAGAACTAAGAGTGTCTAAAAGACTACCGGACGGAAGCAGTGTCTTCCAATCAGAGATTCTGGCTGTCCTCAGGGCGGCTGAGCTAATTTTTTTTTCTTAAACAGAACTTAACACTCAAGTGGGTATGAATACACTTACAATGCCCCAGCATGTGTTAAGGTTGGAAAAGGGGATAAAGAGAGAAAGAAAGATGTTTGGTCTCAGTGGTTATTTCGTTCCATGCAGATGAGTTCGGTATCCGAAAGAGATATCGTTATCTACATCGTTAGCCAGGCCGCACTCAAGGCAATGGAATCAACCAACGTCAACTTTGTTATAGGCAGTTGCTGTCGCACAGTGCTTAAGGCATTATGCAGTTAGAATTGGGTAAGACTGTGCTGGGTACCAGGACACTGCGGTATTAAAGAAAATGAACAAGCGGGTAAGCTTACAAGAAAAGGAGGGCTACTCGTCAATAGTGAGGATGCAAACATCAAACCGGTCCTTTGCATAGTAAGGGGCACTATCGAGGAAAAAATCACAAAGACTGCCACCCTATGGCGGTCAAGTCTTGAAGAATACAGGGTATCCAAGGTTCTTTGGGCGCTTTTTGACTGCAAACGATCTTGGAAGTTAACAAAATTAAACTTTGATAAGCTTAGGACAGTAACAGGAATCCTGACGGGACACTGTCACCTGCGGCAACACGCAAAGAGACTGAAATTGACAGATACGGATAGTAACACACATACTGGGGGAATGCGCGGAAAATTTTTTGGGAAGTACTTTTCGAAAATCTGGAGAAAAATAGACGACGCGAACTTTAATGGTCTTCTTGGCTTTTGCAGGGAAATTGAGTGTTTCAGCAGGAAAATTGTTTTAGGTATTTGCCATTCGAAGACAAATTCAACTGATTCCACAGGGATCGCGATCGAATTTATTTGTCGCTGGCATTCTTTCCCGTCATTTGCGTCGAACAGAAGTGGTTGATGGCATCGATGAATGATTGTTGGATCGAGTATTACCTACATACTCGTCATCCGGTCTTGGTTCTGACGTTTGCTCTAAAATATCGTCGTGAAATTTAAAAAAAATATAAAATATTAATTATTACTATTTTTATCAAAGGGCATCAATTACTGAATTGAAATTGATTTTAGTTTTTTAGGCCTTGTATCGGGTTTTCCAATAAGCACTTGACAACTTTTTTTTTAAATAAAACACAAACCATTTGAGACTTTTCAAAAACTTTATTACCGGCTTGAAGTACACATTTGCACATTTGCACATTTGCAGCGGTCGATTCGTTGGACCCAATTTTCAACGACTCGGAGACACATTCGGCGAAACAGCCGCTATTTCGCGTTCAATGTTGACTCTGAACTCTTCCAACATCATCGGCGTATTGGCATAAACCAATGACTTAACGTAGCCCCACAGAAAATGGTCAAGCGGCGTTAAATCGCACGAACGTCCAATAACGCCGCCGGCATGCAAACCGCACCAAACAGCTATTTTTTGTGGATGAAGTGGTGACTGATGAAGCACATGCGGATTTTCACCCGACCAATAACGCATATTTTGCTTATTGACGAACCCATTGAGCCAAAAATGAGCTTCGTCACTGAAGATGATTTTGCGATGAAATTCATCATCTTGGCGCATCTTCTCCAGAACCCAATTGGAGAACGTACGTCGCTTCAAATGGTCCATCTGCTTCATTTCTTGAGTGAGCTTGATCTTGTAAGGGTGTAAACCAAGATCCTTACGCAAAATACGCCATAATGTGGTCTGTTGAATTGACTGATTTGGATCGTTTGCTACGGACGGATGAATGGCAGCGATATTTTCGACACTTCGACCAACCCGTTGTCTCACTGACACGACACGGCAACATCACACAACGAATATGTAGACTCAAATTTTTGCACTAAACTTGTTATTGCCTGTCTACTAGGGCAAGAATTACGACCGAAAATTGGAGATAACGCTCTTAAAGTTGCAGTCACCGACTCCGAATTTCGGCAGAAAATTTTTATAATTTGCAGACGTTGCTCGTTCGTGTACTTTACCATGATGAAAATGTTGAGTTTACTGAATAAATTGACAGTGACAGTTTGATGATTAGTGAAAGAGTGTGTTCACAAATTAAATTCAAAGTTGTTAAGTCTCTATTGGAAAACCCTTTAATAAAATAAGTGTGGGTGATAAACATCATCAGTCCCAGCATCCGATTTGTTGGTTTCTTGGACTCTCCTTTTTTCCGCTACATATGCGGAACGTAGGGATTCAATTTGGGTCTTTACATCGTTCGTTTCTGCTCCAAACTTTCTAGCAATTTCCTTCCAAGCCTTGTTTCTTTTCCATAAAGGATTGGAGCCTAAACACGAAGCGAACCGAGATTAAGTATCTCTTCAGAAGACTACTCGTACTACTATTGTACTTGATATATGTTCATCGGTTATAAGGCCTCTCACAGCGATGTACATTTATGATTTATTAATTCCCCTTTTACTGCTGCGGTGAATCCCTGGTTCCGAATAACTTAACGTACGCTTTTAAACGCACTAAATTAAATTATACGATATGGGTCCTTTTTTGTTTTGCAAAAATAGTCCAGTCTCCACTTTTCCATTCCACAAAAACCTAAATATGAGGAGTATTCATGGCAGCCAAATCCCCCTTCAGCTTAATTATCTCTATCTAAACTATAATCCCGATTGTATCTATGCAAATTGGTTCGAATGAGGTTTGTTTTGTTTTGTAGTTTTTGTTGTTGGTTACTTCTCTTTCGGCAACCGTACTTTTAAAACAATTAAAAAGGATTCAAAAGGATCAAAAGGATACTTAACGAGTGGATGAAAACCCTCGTGCGGTTTTTCGTCCCTTAAAAGAACAAAAAAAAAAAAGGAAAACGATGGTCTTCCCACATTTGGAAATATTTTTAGTGAATTTTATTGTTGATTAGCGTGTTTTTGCAGCTTAAAGTTTTATTTACTTTCGTGTTTGGCTCGCACAAACACTCACAGACAATAAACAAATTAGGATGCCGGTCCTCACCGAGATATTTGGCCACCGATATGACTTTCAGTGCCTGCCAGTATCATCCACTAATTATCCTCCTACGAGCAACTAAGGGTAAACCTCACGCACCCCTCAATATGCAATAAACAGTGGGAAAAGCCAAGGACCAGAGATGAGATGGATCGAAACTAACCGAATTCGACCGAGGCAACCCGCCGCCAACCCAAACCGGACCGTACCGTAATTACATTGGAGGTCAGTCTAATTGGTAATTGAGTTTTCAGTTAAGAGATTTGTGCATATTTGATTTTGATTCGGATGCGGTCTGGATAGAAAGCTAAAGGAACATCTGAAAATTCTTGGTAGACTACATATATTATTCCGTTTACAAAAACCTGTAGGAATAAAATTAAAATGTATCCCAACCCGAGTGCTTATTCCTTGCCCTCTTTGATTAATTGCCGCAATGACATATAAACTATCCTTGATATATTGCTGCAACTTCTAAGTAGGTATTTCTTCTTGCCCGGCGGTATTACTTTTATGGCCAAGACGTGCACTCAATTGCAATCCTTCCTTTGGGACAGTTACAAAGAATGGAATTACTTCGCGTGCGGGTTACTGCTATAGGAATATGAGATACATTTTTGTGCTATACTCGTATTGTTGAACAGATACACGTACTTGTATTGTATATATGAGGCTGACACACGCGCGCGCGCGAGTCCTACCGCCATTTGAGGACTAAATAATCATATTTCAGGATAACAAGCATCATTGAGTTTCAAAACTTAAGGTCCAAAAGGGTGGAAAGGGTGGAAAAGAAGAAAGAATAGCTAGCACACAATGTTGGGCTTAAGGGAAGCTGCTACTGAACAGTGTTACTGCAGCTGTACGAATACTCGTAACTTGAGCAGCAGCCGAATGAAATTATACGGGTGGTCGTTCGGAAAGATTATATCCCCTTGGCATGGCATATCGTCCATAGAGACGCAGCTACAATCTCTCTATGGCTGCATAGCATGAATCCAATTTAAGGAGAAGTGGGCAAAATGGTCGCATTGCACTTTTACGCCATTTACTGGGAATTTATTTTGTGGTAGCCACAGTGGGAGGGCATGGTGTTGATGGAGCATTGCTTACTCTTTTGAATTCTTGGCAGTGCTAGTGGTGAAGGACTTTGTTGAAAGTATGGTTAGGAGAACGTGGCAATGCAGCTACATGAATACGATTTTTCTTTTTTTTTTCGTTTTTTTTGTGTTAAGTGCTTTGCGATGGAAATGGAAGACGAATAAGAAGAGAGCCAGATGGGGTGTAACAACGCATAAAAGTCCTGTAAAGTCCTGTGAAGTCCTGCGTAGTTGTAGTTGGTAATGCAATCTAATCACGTGGACTTGTTAACGAGAACGGATCAAGAGTCAGAAAGTGGATGTTAGAGAGGGAATTATGTAGGAAGGCTTGCAAAAGTCCATGTATTGGCGGCGGTAAAGCAGTCGGATCTGCGGGCAAGTGAGATTGTGCTGCTTGGAGATTACAAGTATACCGGTGTTCGAAGTGGATAAAGAAATTGCTGCTGAAATTGGATTTAAAGATGCTCTGCCTGCACGAGTATATGAATTCGTACGACTTGCCGTCAATATATGTTTGGGCTGTGAATGTACTCAACGTTACTATGTATCTTATCATCTATTCTCAGTAGATAAACGTTTTTAGGACGAATAAGTTGTCAGATATTTCTTTAAAGATCTCCTCGTCACTCTATATATTTTGACAGCGGTGAAATGTGACTTAAGCTTATGTATGACTTCTCAATATGTATTTTTTTTTTTTTTTTTTTTTTTTTTATAATTTACGCGCGCCTAAGGGGTTAGATACCCTTTTACTGTTGCCAGGGCGCGGGCGGAAAGTTAGAAGGAGGAGAAAGGAAAATTGTTTTTGTAGTGGTTTGAAACTCAGGTGTGTTTGGTTTCTATGTTTGCTTTCCAGGGGTGGGAGTCCGAATAGGACGGAGAGTTTTTTTTCTTCACTCAGAGTGGATTCGAGATATAATTCCCAGTATTTTTTTCATTGCTTGAAACTCTTATAACAGCCAAATCTACGTGTCAGTGTTATGCCTTCACACGCAGAATTTTTTTGTCTGAGTTCCAATTACACAATGAAAAGCTGATTTGCCATGGGCAGGATTCGAACCTGGACTCTCCGAGTGAGAAGCGTTTGCTACTACCACTACACCACTGCCACCCCCATTTGGAACAAGCGGTGTATTAGAGTCGCATGGCACCTATTTACCTAGCACAATCTAATGGCATCTGTTTTCTGTAGACAGCTCTCTTTAAACACGAGGAAATAAAGCCACACATTTCACAGATTTTAGTCCAAACTATAGAGTCCCTCTTTCGACGATGGATTTCCTGAAAGGGCCAAAATTCAATGGAAGTCCCAATAAGAGTAGCAGGTAGCTATAAACTTGAATTTTGTAACGCTCGTCAGCCTGTGGTAGGTGGCACCTTGTTTTCACACAAGACCTGCCATAAAGAAACCTGGTCGCATCCAAAACCAAGTCGTCCACTTCATTTTACGCGGTCATCCAATACTGACTTCCGAACTTTAACAGCTCGTAGCGGCCATATTGTTGAAGCTACATCTGTCAAATTGGCTGTCATTTATTCAGTCTGCTTTGCCAAATCACCATGGACGTTCAACAACACGTCCAAATGATAAAATTGTTCATAATGGATGTTCTGTTCGGGCAACGCTTCCCCCATTTTACGGTCGCCATAATCGTCCTACCCAGAGGACTGACTATTCGCAGTGTGGTGAATAAATTTGAGTCCACTGATTCAGTAAACGATAAACCAACACCCGTACGTCGACAAAATGCAAGATCTGTGAGATCCGTGATTTCGCACCGCTCACAAGAACTCGGCCTTTCGCAAACCACAACTTGGTGACTTGGGCCTGCATCCGTACAAAATTCACCTGACCCGGAAGGTAAACGACCATAGACAACGACGTGTGTTCGCTGAATGGGCTCGGGAGCAGTTGGAAAGTGATCCTAATTTTCATCGAAAAATCATCTTCAGCGATGAGGCCCATTTGGGACGATACGAACCCACATGAGATCGAAGAGCGTCAAATGTATACCGAAAAAGTCACTGTTTGGTGTGGATTTTTTGCTGGCGGCGTCATCCGTCCATATTTCTTTGAGGACGACGTTAGCCATTCCATCACCGTCAACGGCGAGAGATATAGGTCGATGATTACCAACTTCTTTTGGCCTGAATTGGATGATATATACACCAACAACATGTGGTTTCAACATTGGAAATTCTCACGAGCGTTAGACTCCTGTGGGGTTTTCTGAAGTCGCATTTATATGCGAATAAGCCACAAACCACAGCGGCCCTCAACATAACTTTTATGTGGATATAAAGAATCGTAACATATGTAACAGAATGTGGCAACCTGTGCAAAGGAATATATGAACTACAGAGAGGCTTATCATTGAGGTCAGCATTCGTTGATGGGCTTTCAAGTCAAGGGCTTAGTTCTGGAACTTGTGCTAATTTAGTTCGACTGTAATAGACTACGTTAGCGAAAGAAGGGGGTAAAACTCAAAATTTTCCCTTCGATAAAAAAATGGGCCGACTATGCAGATTCTAGGTGAACCGAACATGCTAAAGTGTCATTTATAACGATTTATCGTATAGTCCATGCCGCAGTGCATTATATCTGTCGTGTAGAAGCGCACAAATTAAGTGTAGTCACCACACTCACGGCCAACACCTTTCCTTTAGCCTCTTAAAAAGTCCAAATTGGGAACTCATTAATTTTTAATTTCTTTTAAAGACAAAAAAAAACGAAACCAATATATGAAATACTCGTATGATTGAAAGCGCACAATTTGGCCGACAGCTGCCAGTTCATTCTACTTTTAATGGTTTCCCTCGAATACAGACTCTTAATCGAGGTAGAACTACACCTCCATCCACTTGTAACCGGTGTAAGTTCATTTTCAATGAAATTTTACGAAATTACCGAAGTAAACTGCCGTCAGGCTTAAATGAGGCACATAAAACACTCTCAACTCGATCTCTTGTAGGCCTCCTTTACCATTCGAACACATGTGCAAACCAACCAAACCGATTCCATATGACCATCACACATCACAGTACAGTCCAGTGAACGTAGATACACTCATTCGGTAGCAGTAACAGCACTAGCAATTCATCTCTGGCACATCATCGATATCCTCTGGCACAATTAAAAGTTTTTAATCCATTTCCAAATGGAGCGGCTCTCTTGAAATTGAATTTTACCACGAAAATGAATTTAAAAATAGCCCCAAGGACCAACAGAACCTATAAGCCCATTCGTACCTGGTGTCCCTCTGAAAGGCTGGCAATAAACTTTCGGCCGTAGTCTATTGGTATTGCTATTCCGTCCATTCTGAAGTTTTGTTTTATTGCCGCGAAATAGCAGCGTAAACAGAAATTGCAATCATCACGCGCTGGAGTCCATATCGTAGGATGACTACCGATGTGTCCTTGCTGGTGTCAGTTTGCATCATGATGGATTTTTTTTTATCGCGCATCGCGTTAGGGTTTTTAGTCTTTTAAATTCTTCAAATTCATCCTCTCTAGTTTGGATTGGCCCCTACGAAGTAAGGATATTGCCTGTCTTTTTAGTTTTTTTTTCTTTGAATGTCCTGTAGCATGTTTGTGTATTTTATGGTTATCGATTCGGCGTTTCGTGGTTTATGGATGTAAAGAGGAGCCACATCGACGTAAGTAAATGTTTTGCGTCTCTGCCAAAAAAAGAAAATTGACGGCCTACTCGTATTTTGCAAAAAGGACGTTATCGCAATGCTCGAACCAAGTCTCGCACGCATATATGCATAAAATGCAAGGATCCTGATGGTCGACGGTTAGTGGTTGGTAGGTCTGTTCGCATCCTTGTTTGCTTGTCACGTTCTTTTCCTGATTTTATGTTATTGGGAGTGGGGTTATTTGGTTTCCGTTTTCCGGTCTCCTTTATCGTTATAATTTTTTATTTTTTTTATTTTTTTTTTCCTTTGGTCTTGGTCGTGCGCTTTTACAGTAATGATCCTGGAATCCTGCGGTGAGATATGGATGAATTTAAATGCACGAAAAATAATAAAACGATAGCAGAGGCTAAAGGCTGGAAAAAAGAACAAAAAACACCAAATGACACCGGAACCAGATTGTCGTATGTAATTACAAAAATGTGTCGTTGCACTTGACATATTGTTGTCAGGGCTTGGTTTACGGGACGAGAATTGTGTATTGTTGAGGTTAAAAAAAATGTCAACATTGGTTAAAAACGTCCTTTGTGGGATGAATCGTTAAAGAGTATTCGTGTAGGGATGGACAAATTTCAAGGCAAGGAAGGAGATTTTCAAAAGTTATACTTGACAAGGATTCCAAATTATTTACAGTTGTATGGAGAGTATTTACTTTCACCATAACTTGGTCATACCGATTTGATAGAGATTTTTGGAAAAACATCTTAAATAGGCCAGGGCCGACGAATAAATCACGAAGGAAGAAGGAGCTCTTCTTAGCTAATGCAACCTAAGCAGATTGACAGACGGAGAAAGACGATCATCACAAAGTTCTGTATTAGGACAGCATTTTAGAATTCAGACGACAGTTGCTCTCTTGATAGTTAAAATGCCATCAATAGGAAAGGCAGTAGCTTATGGAATGTCTCCATCCGTAGTCAAAACCTACGACCAATACTCGTATCCTGGGGTGGGTAATATTGTAATATATTTGCGTCTTAGCCTTCCTATGGAACAGGCGTTTTGCTGAGCTTTCCTAGCCAGGTACCGTAATTCAAAACCGCTGGTGGGATCAATATTTAGATTACGACAAGTTCAAGTCTTTCTGAAGTCACAATATTTCATGAGTTTGGCATGGAATCATATATAAAGCAAGTTGACGCATGACGATGGACATGAATTGGTCATAGCATCAGTCTCATTTATCAGAGCTATAGCTGTTGTTTGTTGTAATACGAGTTTCGACAGGGCATCTTGCGATCTAAAAGCTATTTCAAAAGACGTGTCAAAAACCATCCCGTTTTTGAAGTCACATCTGTCTTCTGGAGTCAGTCGTCTGAATTGTTCCTACTTTGCAGTTGTCTCTTCGACAGATGTCCTTCAGAACGTGACATTCTCGGATTCGAAAGTGCTAATGTGTCAAGTCGTGTCGTCAATAGCAGTTCTTTGTGCCATTTTTTTCATTCTATCTTAAGATAGCGAATATAACTCAAGATAGGAGCCACATAAATCACTAACTTTAAGTGGACCGCAGAGAAGAACGAGTATAGGCTTAAGATACAGATTTACAGAAGCAGCATCGACAGGTGGATTTTTGCTTCAATGTAGGATTCAATTTCAATTTTAATTCAATTTATTGCTATAAATAAGTTGTACATTAAGACAATGTCTTTTATAGTACTAAGTGATAATATTTAGTTACAAAATGATAAGTGATAGTAATTATAATGATAATAATAAAAAAAAAAATAAATAAATAAATAAAAAGGAAAAAGAAAGATAGAAAAAAGGGAGAGGAAATAAAATAGTTAAGAAATTGGAGAAAGACTGAGGTAGAGTTGATAGTAAATAGATAAGTTAAGAAGAAAAGTACACATACAAGGTAGTTTTGAAGCTAGCAGTATTTGACAAGCACTTTATATGAGACGGTAAGTTATTCCATAGTCTAATATCGTTGCCTTGCATAAACATACCGAACAGCATCATTATAAGCAACCTGGAGCTTGCGAAAAGATAGTGAGTCAAAGTCACTGTAGACAGCTGCGCATATGAAATAATGGGCATTATGAGGGTGAGCACAAGTCTTCGGCGAGTATTCAAGGGGGTATAGTTGGCAGAAATCCAAAGTTTACGCAGGCATCCGTACACGCGACCAACAACGACGTTAATGTGGTTATAGCCGGAAAGCTTTCGGTTTATGGTGAAACCAAGACTTGTAGCCACCTCAACTAACCTAATCTTACTACCGGCTAAGCAAACATCAGGAACTAGACTTAGCTCAAAAGACTTGTTTGATATTGGAAGTACTTGACATTTTTTTGGGTTCAAAGCTAGTCCATTTTTAGTTGCCCATTCAACAATGGAAGCAAGATCCTCATTTAGTAGTGACACTAGCTCACCTATTTTATTAACCGGATGAGATAGGTAAAGTTGTACATCGTCTGCATAGAAATGAATAAGCGCGTGCTTACAAATTGATGCTAAGTCATTTATGTACATGCAGAACAAAATTGGGCCCAATATTGATCCCTGCGGGACCCCTTGTGAAACTGACCGGAGACCTGAGCGATTGTTACCAACAACGACTACTTGTGACCGTCCACATAAAAAGTTTCGAATGAGCCTTACAGCTCTTTCACTACAACCATAGTAATGGTGCAGTTTCCAACAAAGAATGGAATGATTTACTCTGTCAAAAGCCTTAGAGAAATCAAGCAGGCAGAGCAGCGTAACAAATCCTTTGTCAAAATCTTGCCTGATATCATCCAAAATTTTTACCATGGCGGAAGAACAGCTATGGCTCTTCCTAAAGCCCGATTGGAATGGGCTCAACAGGGAATTTTCAGCCAAGTGTTTCTGAATTTGTGACTCTATTGCCTTTTCAAAGACCTTAGACAGGCATGGTAAGATACTGACAGGTCTGTAGTCAGAATCATCGGTAGCAGTAGTATTTTTAGGAACAGGTACAACCTTAGCACATTTCCATATCAGAGGAGTAGTAGATGTTGCTATACAGGAATTGATTATATGTGTTAGATGGCCTATAACGTGCGGCAAAATAAGTTTTATGAAACGAAGTGGCAAGCCGTCTTCACCAATAGCATTTGATTTTAAACTTTTAATAATACAAAGGACATCAACCTCCGTAACTACTTCAAAATCAATTTCCTGTTCAAGGCCTCATACTCGAAACAATCGGCAGCAACATCATTTGAAACAAAATAGTCGTTCATTTCATCTAAATCAATAGTACAGCTCCTGTCACTACTTACACCAATGCCAACTTGGCGTAGATTTCTCCACAGTACCTTGGAGGGTAAAGAAGTGCTCAGTTTAGATGAGTAGTAGTGTCGTTTAGATGCACGAATAGCATCGGTTGCAGCATTACGAGCAGCTTTGTACCTGTTCCAGTTAATCGCATTTTGTCTACGCTTCCACTTACTGTACAGTCTGTTTCGCTTCTTTAGAACACCAACTACCCCTTCCGTGAACCAGGGACACGCACTGTTTCGGATCGCGACGGTTTTTATTGGTACATGATCATTGAATAATTGCATTACAAGCGTCTGGAAAATGATTAGCTTTTCATTTGGATCGGCAACCATTCTGCAATTCAACCATTGGACCAAGTTTGCTGCGGTCGTTAGTGCTTCATGATTTATCGATGAGTAATCCCTATAAACAAAGGAGCTTGAAGAAGAATTGTGGTTAAAGACAACATTGTAGGTACAGGATAGGAGATCATGTTCGCTGACACCTTCAAGATAAATCTGATCAAACAGTAAGACAGAGAGTGAATCAGATACAATAACAAGGTCTAAAAGGCTCGGTGGTGCACCTGGCCGGAAACATGTTGGATAGGAATTATTTACAATTTCAAGTCCACTTGCCGCTGCCACATCTTTCACTTGGTACGACCGCGAGTCGTTTTTAAGCATGTTGGCATTAAAATCACCACAAACGACAATGTTATTATAAAAAGGGGAGAATTCAGATAGAGAAGAGAAAAAAGGTTCAGTTGAAAAAACACGATTTGGATTGTAGCAGCAAGCAACCAAACATTTGACAGACCCATCAGAAATTCCTGCAATCAAATACTCAACATCAGTTCCTAGCGATTTTTTTATGACTTTACATTTTAAGGTTTCCTTGCAATATATCGCAACACCACCTCCTGTTGTTTCCGTAACCCTATCATTACGTGCGAGCTCATATCCAGCTATTTTGTAAAAATAATTATCAATTCCAGGTTCAAACCATGTTTCATCAACACATATAGCATCAACAGAAGAGTCATTAAATAGACAATTAAGGTAATCAAGTTTAATTTGGTTAAGACTCCGTGCATTAATGTGACATACCTTAAACCCTCTTCTTTGACACGAAAGAACGTTCAACATTGTGCGAGTCTGAACTTCATTCATGCTATGACCATGACGAACGTTTGTGCTATCGAAATTCGTCAACAAATAAAGTGCAAATCATACCACAGGCTTCCAAACAAATCCGTGTACAAGTAAAGAAAAAGAAAATGAAAAGAGGAAAAGATATCAAAATATTGCAGAGAAGAGATAGGACAAATAAGGAAAAAAAACATACTAGAAATAGAAATATAAGTTTTTAGATAGTATAAAATACTTAAATGCATAATTAATTAAGATGTATAAAATCATGTCATCACTCTTCAGTCACAGTCACAGCGGAACAATAGCAGCAGCAGCAGCAGCACCATCATCAGAGAAAGCTCGGTTGATGCTTGCTTCTTGATTTAGACAATCAGGAGTAGCGGCGGCAGCGTGTAGATCAGCGAAGCTTTCAATGAGAAAGCTTTCAATTTGTGTCTTTTCTCACATAAACAGACCCATACTTCGTGTGTGCGGATGAAATTAACTTTTTACGTCTCAGTTCAGTAGCACTGCAGAGAAGACGTCGAGTGTGGATCGACACACGGTGGTTATCCCGGGAACTTTTTGATCAAGATGGTATTTCCCAGATAAAATTTTCACATTCCAAGGCTGCTACTAGCCTCCGTTTTAAATGCAAAAACTCACAAGATATCCATTTGTTAAGAGAGCCTGCACCCTCGGTTAGGGCTTCCATTGACACTTGACAGTTCATATCAGCATAACTGCCAAATACTTGACACTCCAGGTTGCCGGCCGGAAGACCAAACGAATGTTTCCCGATGTCTCATAGAGGTCAGCTACTTCCCTTCTGTCCCTTAGAAGGAAGAATGCAGACTACATACTATCATCGCGATGGGGCACTACGTTTTTGCTAAGCACCCATGACACATCATCCTGCACCTCTTGCTGTGAGAATGATGGCGACACTGCGATACACTATCTCTGTGAGTGCCCGGATGCTCGAATCAGTATTTTTTTTTTAAAGTATTTAAGCAAGCTCAACATTTAGTATAAATCTCCACGAAGTCTTAATGACTTTTCTGCAGAAAGTTGCAATCCAAAAGTTTAATTATGTTGAGAAGGCTTAGTTTTGTGAATATTATTTTTTTTTTAATCCACTAATTTTAATTCTGCTATTGTAAGTTTAGTCTTTAATATTTTTCTTTCTAGTTTTAAAATTTCCAACATTTTTAAGATCCGGCAGTAATTCATTTAGCATTGGGGGAGCGCTGTATTTGAGCTGCCCTATACTATAGTTGTTGTAACATACTAAGGGCATGACTTCAGGTGTTCACATCATGTCCGATTGGCCTCTTAAACCGGATGTCATCATAATATTCCAGAACTAATGTCATCTTGAAGGTATTTAGCACCTGAAGTAATTCGAAGGTCCTTTCGTCAGCAACATTTCTGTAGTGAATTATCCTCAACGCATTATTTTGTAGTTTTTGAAGTTTCTTTGAGGCGTTACCCCAAACAAGTATTCCATATCTTAACTTAGATTCAAGCAGGGTGTAGTATACCGCTTTTAAAATTTGTGGTGTTTCCTGATGTTCAAATAAAGCCTTCCTTAAGTCTGAGCGTATCTTGTCAATTTCCTTGTCCCAGGTGAAATTTCTATCAATGATCACTCTTCGATATTTGTACATTTCAACGACTTTAATCAACTGTTTGCTTGATTTAAGGCAGGCATCATTATCAAAATATACTAGCTCCTGCGTGGCTTTATGCAGTGGACTTCGGATGTTTTGGTTTTTACCGCGTTATTCACGAAGTCATTGTTATGACACCATTTGACTGCATTATTCTTGTAGTAGTCTCCAAAGATTTGTGGCGCACCACTATCTAGGTATCGTCAGCATAAGCAAACGGAAGTCTGTTTTTAAACGAAAGAAGAAGTCCTTTTGTGTATAAGGTCAAAGGAATTGGACCTAGTTTCGAACCTTGGAGAATCCCTTAGCCAATCTGCCATTGCTCTTCGCGTGCCAATATGTTCAAGCGCTTCCAGTAGCTTTGCATGATTTAGAGTATCAAATGCCAGAATATGATGGCTTTTATTTAAGCTTTCATTGACGCAGTTAGCAAATTCTCCAACCGTACTGACTTTGCTGGATGAGGGAGTGTTATTTAATAAAATTATTTATTCTATTTGTAATGATGTGTTATAGACACTTTTCTAAGACCGGCAATATAGGTATAGGTCAGTAATTGTTGATTTTTGACACCTTCTTTGTAAATAGGTCTTACCACAGCAGTTTTTAACAATTTTGCCTTGCCTCAGGCATAGGTTAATAACTTTCCATAAGATGGGGGTAGAAATATCTGTATGTTTCTTAATATCCACGGCTCGAATCCCGCCAATTCCAGGAGATTTATTTCTATTATACTGAGTACCCAAGCAAAACATTGATGCATTATTTGGAGTGTCTGTTCCGAGAAATGTTGCTCACATTCATGTTGTGGAATAACTTACGCAACCTAGGCATCGGTAAGTCAAGGGGCGACCGAGTTAAAGATGTTGATGGCAATACTCTAAACCAAAAATTTGTTTCCGTGCCCTCGCTACGTCCATTGAGTACTACAGAAGCTTCCTCTTCATTTGCGGATCAGCGGGACGATTCTGGTTTTGGTTATCGAGCGGTAGATCATGCCGATATTGTATATTAGGCGCTGAGGTGATGGGTGTTGGTATTGTACCCATTTTATTCCTGAACTGCTTACCCATCTTTCCACGAAAGACTGAGAGTTTTCAATAAAAGAATCGAACTTTAACACACTAATACACGAGAAAAAAGAATATCTGTTTAGTATTAGAAGCCACACACCTATCAGATCTACAAAAGTGACCAAGATCTCACCAAATAGGCGACACAACAGTGATATCTTCGCAAGATTAAGTGATTTAATTTTCAAGAAGGTCAACATTCTGCAGAAGTGTTATCTTACAAACTCTTTATGAATCATATGTTAAGGATTAACAATCAGATCAAAGCCAAAGATGCAAACGTGTTTCAACCCCTCTTTCTACGAGCAAGTTGAAACCTTAGCCCATTGCTAGATTTGTGGACTAGGAGTTTACTTCACTTACTTTTAGTGGCGCTGTAACCCAAGGACAACGACTTTAACTAATCAACTTTAACAGATCAGCTCAATTCCTTATCAACTGCGTACACCACCTTAAGTGAGGCATTTTATTGGTTTTTTTTTTAAGTTCAATCTTCGGGTAAGGGTATTGCTTTCCATGCACACCACATATCCTGACCATCTCATATATTACAGTACAGACGATTTTTTCCATCAAATCTTCTTCAGCATTCAGTCAAAATACTGCTGGATGGATTTGGAAATGTTAAGCCGTTTTCTGAAACCGATCGACTCTCACTGATCAAAAGCCTTCAAACTCTAACATAGTTCAGATCTCGGGAACCATCCTAACAACCAATTTATCTAGCATACCTTAATTCGACAAAATTTTGCCATTAAGTTGATACAGGTGCCTTTTCTCTGCTGCTTTTAAAATCACGGTGTCTGAGACGTTAGTTTCATATCGTTAGTTTCTGTTCGTTAGGATGTAAATATCTTTATAAAATGCCACTTGAAACGAGAGCATATCGCCTTCAACAACAACAACAAAACACCGGCTCACCCAGAGAATCTGGAGACAACAGCTGTAACAGTGTTGCTGACAAATTATGGAATAAAATCGTGAAGAAACTGGAGAAATGGGGAGAGGATTTTACCAACGAACAGGTCAGTGAAACCAAACGTGAACTAGAACAAAAAGTTCTTGAAATTCGTCAAGAATGCACACGCTTAGACCTCTTAATTGATCAGATCGAAAGAGATAAAATTGGTTCCGACGCAGTCATATTTGGTATCCCCGAAACACATGATGAAAATTTAAGCAACATGTATCACAACATATGCTCAAAAGTAAATATCTCCCCTCCACCCCTAACAACAATTTTCCGATCGAGGTCCGCACTTAAACATCCCAACACCGCAGATGCATGTATCATAATGAAATTCTCTGACAAACGTGCAAAACAAAGTTTGCTGAGAGCAGTTTTCAACTACCGCAAAAGCAACAAAACATTACTCAGGCTCAGTGATGTTGGCATAAGTTCTTCAAAGAGCTTTTTTATAAATGAAAGCTTGACGAGGAGAAATTACCAGCTGCAACGAGAAGCTCTTAAGATGAAACGCTGATCTCTCATCTCCAATGTTTTCTCCACTGATGGCCTTGTGCGTGTCCGCTTTTTGCCCAATGAAGTCCCAATTACTATTCGCTGCTTGGAAAATTTGAAGAATGTAGTTGGACGTAATGGTGACAACAATACCTATAATAATAATAATCAAAAACAAATTTAACATTCAACAAAAGCTTATGCAACCTAATTTATCTTTAATTAATTTTTGCCTTTTGCTCTTTCTTATTATATACTCGTATATAATGCTAAACTTCCTTTTATTTCTCTTAAATTGTATCTACTTTGGAGATGTTTCAGTAATTTTTTCCCAATCTGGTTTTACACTAACTACCGTCGTTGCTGAGCTCTTTCTGTGTTTGACCCCGCACCTGATGGTAATGTTGTATTATGACCAACCACAATAACATTAACACTGGCGTCATGAATGAAAATTTGAGGTATTTAGTGAATGTTATGTGTAAGCAACAAAAGGGGCTCTGCGTTTGTCATATTAATGCACAAAGTCTGGTGAATAAAATTGATGAGTTTAGATTTGTATTTGAGAATAGTTTGATCGACGTTATTTGCATCTCTGAAACTTGAATGCGTCCTGAAATGGGCGATGACTTATTTACTCTGCAGGGTTTTAAACCGCCTTATCGCGCTGATCGTCATGGTCGAACGGGAGGTGGATCTGCAATTTACATTAAAAGCCACATTAGACCTCGACCTCTACTTCGTTCCTCTCCCATGCATCCATATGACTTTGTGTTTGTTGAGGCTTTAAGCGGCGATCAAACTACAATATTCGGGCCAATTTATGCCCCTCCTAATGTTGCCAGTTATAAAGAACTAACCGAAATATTTGAGCATTTTAATTACCTTTCTCCAAACTTTGTAGTGTGTGGGGACTTTAATATAAATTTACTCAGTCCATGTAGTAATCGTCTGAAGGACGCCGTGAAAGCTCTTAGTATGTTTTTTGTAAACTCTTCCGATGCTTCCCACTTTGCCCCCAATAAAACACCGTCTCTGTTAGATGTAATTATTGTTAGTGATAAAAATCTGTTGAAATATTATCAACAACTGTCTACTCCAGCGTTTTCGTACCACGATCTAGTTTTCTGTACTCTGGATTTGAATGTCGACTTTTTCCAAATCAATCCTTACAATATTTTGATTTTCGCAACATACGAGTAAATGTGTCAAATTTATTTAATGAATGCAGTCATTTAAATTGGCACTCAATATACATGGTTCCTGACACGAATGAACAAGTAAGCATTCTAAACGCCAATATTCAATATCTTTTTGAAAAATTTGTTCCACTAAGAACTCGTCGTATTAGGCCCAGAGACCAACCATGGATGTCCGATTCCATCCGCAGTATCATGGCTCTAAGAGATTCTTACTATCGACGGTGGAAAAGGTATAGGTATATTGAACAATTTCAAACTGCTTAGGAACCAGGTGACCCAGAAGATAAGACGTGATAAATTCTACTATTTCTCAAACCAGTTTAGCTGCAACAAGTCCTCAAAGTTTCTGTGGAATAAAATACGTCAGATTGGTTTGAGTAAAAAGTCTTGTGTAGTCAACGGTGATGTGAACGTAGAGGAATTAAACCAAAAATTTGCTAATGCTGACGCCAATCATATAAATAACCCCTCACACAGTCTATCCTTGAATTCATTGGAAGGATCTTTTACTTTATCTGTTGTAGATCCTAAAGCTATTTTTGCTATAAAGTCAAAATGTATTGGCTTAGATGATATCCACCCTGACTTTATAAAAATAATTCTAACTTTTATTCTCTCCCACATAACCCATATTTTTAACTATATTTTTATGACATCCAACTATCCAACTCAAAATCATCCCTATTCAAAAAAAGGAAAAGGCGAATCAATACCGGCCTATTGCAGTCCTGCCATTTGTATCCAAAGCCTTTGAGTCTTTAATAAGCAATCAAATCAAAGGATATATTGAAACAAACAAGCTTATATGCCCGTTTCAATCGGGCAGTTGTATTACTGCGTTGTTAAAGGTATCTGATGATGTTCGACAAGCTATCGATGATTACAAATTATCAATAATAACGCTTTTGGATTTCTCCAAAGCTTTTGACTCGGTTATCCCGTCTATTTTATTGTAAAATGTTTGTGTGGGTACAAATGATAGAACTTATTCTTTTTAATACAAATCCCTTTATTCAGTACAGTTACAATTCACTCTTTAATTGTTTCTCTCAATACAATCCAATTTCTCAACCGCTTACACTTTTCTTATCTTTTACTTAAACCACTTAATCACTTCTCCTAATAAACACTTCAAATTTCACTTTAGAACTGATCTGCATACCTTCGGGATGCTGGTATTTATACTCGAATGACATACTTCGAGAACAATCCTCGCCATCCAGCGTCCCATACAATTTCCAATTTGCTAGAAGATTCGATTCCACTCTCCAGTCGAGACTTTGTTATTCCAGTATCGAAATCTTCTGGTCTTCGAGTATCGACATTTTCTGCTAGATGTCGCTGCTCACATTTAAGTGGTTATCACATTATGTAGCAAACTTGCAATTTTTTTCAATTTCTCAAACTCGACCATTAAACTCATTCTGTCCTACCTCACCAATCGTAAACAAGCCTTTTAATCGTCTGTTGTCGTCTTTCCGTCCTGTGAACATTTGGAGTCCCACAGTTTCCTCTTCTTTTTTCCATGTTCATTAACGACTTGCCGTCTGTATTGTCCCATTGTAATTTTCATATAGCTGCCGATGACGTTCAGTTGTATTATAGCTTTCCTCTAGGACTTGTCGAGGATGCCATCTCAAAAATTAACGACGACTTATCTGCAATCGCCAATTGGGCTTCACAAAACAAACTGATGTTGAACCCCACCAAAACCAAGGCAATTCCTATATATAAACAAGTACCCCATCTCGATGATTTTCCCCCTATTTTCCTGAATGGAACCCAAGTAGAATTAGTATCCAACGCGAAAAACCTAGGTATGATTTTTGGTAGCAATTTATCTTGGGGTGATCATATAAATAGCATTGTATCCAAAATATATGCTTCTTTACGCGGCCTTTCAGTAAGTCGCCACTTTCTTCCAACTGCAATTAAGATGAAATTAGCTAAGACTCTTCTAGTGCCAATTTTAACTTATGGATGCGAACTGTTCGCGGATATGGATTCGATCTCATCCCGTAAGCTCAATGTGGCTTTTAATTCGATTGCTCGATTTATCTTTAACCTTCGCAGATTCGACCACGTATCTTCTCATTCTCGTCAAATTTTGGGATGCTCTCTTGACAGCTTTTTTAAGTACAAATGCTGCATTTATCTCGGCAACTTGATCTATAAAAAACAACCATCATATTTATTTGAAAAACTTGCATTAACTCCATCCGCACGCTACCACTCATTAAGGCCGCTTAAGCATACCTGCTTAGCCTCTCGAAGACAATTTTTCATTTATGCCGTCAGTGTATGGAATAACTTACCCATTGCTATCAGGTCGAATATCGAACCCAAGAAACTGTCCTCAGCAATCTTTTATTATTTTTCTAATAATTATTGAAATCTCTCCAATAGATTCACACTCTAAATTCTGAATCTGCTATAATGAATTTATTTACATTTATGTACAAATTGTATTAGAACTTTCTTATATTTAAAATTCATTATTCATTAAATTTAAGCACTCTATCCATATATTTTACCTGTATATAATCTATAAGAATCTTTATATTCTCAAATGTACAGTGGTTACTAAATAAAATAAATGAAATGAATGAAATGAATTATAAGCTTGTTGTTGGACCATTTCTCCTTAGGTCAAATTTTTCATTCATCAGTCTACATAAATGAAAACATGCGCTATATTCAGAGCAGCGGTTCTGGGCCTACTTTTAGGATTCCTTGGCTGCATCAGTAGGCTTTGTCGGGATTTGAATCCTTGGCAGAACTGCTCTGAAAATTATTATTTTCGTATCATATCACAATGTTCTTCATGGAGCACTTCCCGTGGTATTACAAGTTTTTGTAAACCGTTTTATACGAATGAGGCCAAGCATATGTATGCTACTGCCACGGTCCCACTGATCTTTTATAATTGAACGAATTCACGATCGGAGAAGTCTCTCGCAGTTGTACCCATCTGACATTTTTTCATTTCAATTAAATTAGTCTTTGTTGCTGCGATCGCATCTGTACCTTGGATACAATAAGGTAATGAGCCGGCCAGTGGTTGCAGCAAATTTTGGTATTGGTTTTGGCAGAAGGTTTTGCATATACGATTGCCCGATTATTACCACTAAGAAGTAAAGAAAGCAAGGTGCGTACTAGCTCTATCTAGTTTTCATATAATTTAAGCCACACCTTGGCGGTAGGACTTCTGAAAAGTTTACAAAACTGCTTTATATACGATAACCTAAAGAACTTCGCGCATGAATTATCTCGAATGGAAAGGATTAGATCTATGGGTGTCCAAACCTTTTTCGTGTTCTAGAAAGCTGAATACCTTCAAAGTCTCAAAAAGTAGAAACAAGAAGTGCATAAACTCAGTGTAATACTAGCTATCGTCTATTCTAAGAGAAAGAATTATCCTTCTTAGTAGGTATAATGCTTTTTTTCTGTTTAAAGAGGTATTCGTAACAATTCAGTCTTCTAAATCTCATTAGCCAAGGTAACGTTGGTAATTTCCTAAGTGGCCCAGGTCAGGTTATTACAGGTGAGCGTCTCTAGCACGACAATCCATGAGCAAGCTTTGGGAACATTTTGATGCAGATTGCGTCAACTTTTGACAACATATAATAAGGTCGAGTACATCCTTATCTGTTATTTGTTGGCATGGCCGAATAATAAAAAAGTTCTAAGTCAGAAGTGTTACGAAGTGCTAATTCAGCAAAACGTGGCACCGTACTCTGATGTCATTTGTATCAGAATATGATCTGAAATTCTAAATTCAGCCATTCAACTTTCTTTGCATAACACTTAAATCACGAACCATCAAAGGAGAAGCATTAATCTTTTAACCTCACACAATTTCTTACTTTTTTGTACAACTTGACGACAATCTACAATACCAAAATACCACAACTGTTCATCCTCTTCCAATTAATTAAAACTAAAGCTTATCCCGCTCATAAAAGAGGCTTTTCCTATTACTTAATATCCGCACCATGTGAACGTATAAACCCTCAAAACGATTCAATTAATACCCAGCAAATCCAGCGCAAAATCTATCTCACGTTCACCGTTGTTAATAACTCAATTCACCGCATATCTACCCACTATATACGCATATAGATACCGATCAGAATCAGCTACCCTTGTCATCGTACTGTCATGCAGTTAACATCGGCCATCCATTTCAATTGTCAACCACTACACCTACACCGACCACATAGGATGGTCTTGGGAATGAAGTTAAGATTCGTCCTTGCCCATGGTCACATTGATTAGCTGCGACCATTGACCGGAACCTGTAATAAATTCTTCAAGCAATTTGCAACATGAAATGACTTTCAATTAATTCTCGGCGATTTCGTATCAGACTCCTGAAGATGAAGGTGAGATGTGAACAAGGTAGGTACATACAGTGGTGGCTAAAAGTCTTGGAATTTATTCACTTCGTTCTTTAAGTAGATTAAAGTAAGATGTCACGTTTTTGGTTTTAAGGAATAGTGGAGTGCGTAACTTTTCGGTGAATTTTTGTACGTAGGTGATTGTGTTTACTTGAGTGGTTGAGTCCATCGCATGAACGGACTTCCGGTAGGTTCCAGAATAAGACCAAAACTGGGTACAATTCACCAACAAAGGGTACCCAATTACATTTATTCAGCATGAACCCATACCACCCAGATACTTCAGGAAGTGGGCTTATGAGGCTGCCTCCAATCAAGAGGAAATCAAGCTGGGATGCAGCGCAAACGCATTCAAGACATAAGCCATGTCTGCCAATTTTGCAGTCTGTTACATAGATAATACCCCAGATTTCCCGGGGGTATACGAACTAAGTTCTAGGTTCCAGGACCCGATGCACTGCACAACTACAGAATACTTTCAAATTATCAGAGATAGAGACAGAAAACTGTCGAAATGCCACCGCACTACACACCTTCTTACGACCCATTAAAAAATCACACTCTGTCAAGGAGTTTACAATGGCGACGTGCCGTGATATCGAGGGAGCTTTCAACAACATTGACACCTTGACACCTCCTCCATTCTTTTCTGGACATAAATGACTTCGACATCACCTCGATCAACTTTATTCTCAACAATAGAATCATAAATGCAATCTTTGATCGCTTTACAAGAAAGAAATCGCTCTCCTCTTTTAAAGGACCTATTCGTCAGTCGAGGACATAAGCGAAGTCATTTTATGTGATGGGCGAGCCACTACAGTCTTCTCTAATATTCTCTAATATGCCTCAATCATACTTTCTTCTTGAACACGTAACTGTGCCGTTAGTTTAAATTTGGTCAAAATGGTGCTGGCCAATGTAACTGCATTGTCAAAACCCTAGCTACCTGAGTTTGTCGATGACTGTGAGGTAAGAGCTAAATGCATGTTTTACATACCAGACTACTCAAGCTGTATTTCAGGCTCCGCCAATCAGCTGGACTTCATTTGTCTGAACGAATCACCTAATAAATCCATTTCTATCCTCACAGACAGATCCAAAACAGCTGAAAGCTTTGGGGTAGAAGTTATCACAAGGGACCTGCGCATAAACAAACCCAACCGCGCGCCCCGTTTTTCAAGTCGAAATCTCAGCGGATAGTGCAATATACCTAGCCAGTAAAGCAGCGATTAAATCCAAAACTTCGAACATCATAAATTCGAGAGTAGTGATCACACACCGTTCGGTTCCAGGGCACTCAGACGGCCCAAGGAATTGCGTTGCAGGCTTTATCTCCAGGAATGGAGATTTAGTTGTCAATGTTGTATGTCAAACAAATGACAAAGTGGTTCCTTGGGCCAGTGATAAATAAACTCATCGAGACAACTGTGAGACGTCTAGACTGATTTGGCTCATTTTCAATTCTAAGCCATTAAGAACGCTGATCAACATCAGAAGAAGAAAAGCATTATCTCTTAATTCACAAACATAATCACGAGACATTTAGTTATGGGAAAACACTCGTATCGATGGAGTATTCTTCATAACGATTTCCGCAGGAGTTGCAGGCAGGCAACTACCCTGTCTTGGCCTAATACGTATGTTACAATATGTACTCAGTTATCACTTCCAAACTGTAAATGATCTTTGTTCCGATCACCGACCTTATTGAACCTGTTCTCCATATGATCATTTAATGTCGGTTGATATACACATATGAAACCATGAAACTTTTTGAATAATAATGACCCTGTCACGTGTCCTATTTTGTATATTGAAATCCAGCTTCACTAGTATCGTTTTGTCACACCACAGGCCACAGATGATCTAAACCACAAAAGCTTTCTTAACTTGGGTGGAGCCTTTGTGCCTGCTGAGTTTCTGAAAGTATATCATGACTTCATTTCGGTTCCCCATTTTAATGGTGTTTTTGTCGACTAAACGGGATTTTAGTATTCCGATGGAGCTTCGAATGTATCAGGTCCATGCTAAGATACTTCGTGGTTACTTTTCTTATGACTTCCACACATTTAGAGATTTTCTGTGACCTTAGTTGCAGCATGAAAACTTATGAGGCATTAGATGTAGAGTTTGCTTTTAGCATGGATATGAAACCTATGCCCATACGTTGTATTACTGATCCTCAACCATAAAGGGTTGTTGAGGTAGTCAGAGAATAAAACAAGTCTTGTTCCTACATGTCGAAGTAAGGAAAGCCTGAGCATTTCTAGTTGTCTTGCATCAATTAAATATCTTTTCTCGTACCTTTTCCTCTGATCCCTCCAGGATAGCTATTGCTGTAAGGAATATGTATGAAACTACAGGGGAGGATAATCAATTTATTCGAAATGAGTTCAAGCTTCGTGTCGTGCGATTTTTTGGGAAACAGATCACTACCTTCTACCCACTGCAATAGAATGACTAGTTTTGGATAGGCCATTATGGTGTTCTTAGTTTCTCCATGGAACTACACGTTGAACAATTTAGCTGTTCTGTGCTATTTATATGAATATCTCTAGGACTGGCTTTTTACTAACTAACGCTGATCCTGAAATGAATGCGATACGGTGAGAGTCTTGACAGTTACAGTTGTAGCGCTTTCTCACATTGACATTGAATTGGATACCTACAACTCGTGCTTGTTATTGAAGTGAGTTCACCGCAATGCAGGCGTAAGATAAGAAAGATAGACGCACTGAAAGTGGACAAAGGTAGACTACTATCGAGATTAAGACACCGAAATCGTCGATCAAAAACCTCCAAATACTAATAAGAGAAAATTGCAGGGCTTCTGTTAGTTTGTATCGCAATAATAAAATTCCGTCTGTAAAAACCAGCAACCAGAATTTTTTCGGCAAATAAGCAAAATATTTCGGATGAAAGATCAAAACGACCTTCCGTGTCTAAAGATCGTCTGAACGACGAACAACGAAGAGATACTGTTTACAGCAGGTATAAATCCAGGAGAAGATGATGATAACTTCTTGGTAATCGAAGATCCACAGGTGAAGGTACAGGCCACAGGAGCAACTCTCCAGAAAGTGTATAAGGAGAATGATGCCATTGGGCCGAACCACGATTTGGAGAATCGTTCGAATTATCCAACTGGTGAGAGTTTAACTGAGTCTCATGACGAAAATATTGAAAATAATGTCATCACCCCATTATTCTGAAGGACGAGATACATGCGAGCTTCGGGTTACTGTAAAGTAAAAAGTCAGTAGAAACAGATGAAATACTAAACGTTATGCTTCCACTTCTGCCACTAAAAGTGCTTGAATAATGCAAACTATCCATCGCTTTGAAAAACAGCTGTGGGTCATCCAATCTCCAAAAGGGACAAAGACAAGTCCAATTCAGTGAATCTTTGGTCAATAAGTCTCCTTTCGAATATTGACAAAATAACAGAAAAGCTGATTAGTAGTGCCCTAAGTGGGTTGAGCAGAAAAATATAGTTCTGGGTAATCAATTTGGTTACAAACGCGCGACTAAATTGGTATCTGATATCTCGTGGGGCAAGAAACACTAGACTGGTACCTTATTAACTTGGAGAAGGCGTTCGACAACGTATGGTTCGAAGGACTATTCTTAGAACTGAACAGGCTGGGCATAAGCAAACCACTACTGTACATTCTTTTCAATATGTGAAAGCAAGTTTATAGGAAAAGATTCAGGTGTACAGAACACCAGAGTCTGAATACATTCAGATTCAGAATATCTTAATGAGACTTGACAATTTCGTCATTAAGTTGATTTGAAGGCACATTGCTGAAGCAATCGACTTTTCTTTACTTAAGGAGTTTTGCCTAAGAATAAATGTGTCTACTTTGAACCCAAACCCTATTGTGTAGTATTCGACGAACTTAACCACTGCTCCATGTTACATATTAGTGAGTGGCTTTCAGTTTGAAGACAGAACATACTCGTATCTATGGGTGACAAATGAGTTTGGAAGGCCGCCGTTGGAAAGGTTTTTCAATCATATCAATATGCCCAATGTAGACCGCAATTTTGTGGACTTGACTAATGTCCACCTAAATCTGACTTTATGCTTTGTCTTCTTTGTAGACATGAATTTTGACCGAAATTTGACATTTCGTGTATGTGTGAGTTGTTGCCTGTTGAATGTAGAGGTAAACGTATCATTTTTCAGAATTGCCAATTAAAAAGGAGGAACTAATTTGCTTGCCCGCAAAATGAAATGATTTGACATAATTTTCCCAGTCATGTCAGGAATATACAGGGTCTCCGAAAAATTAACGTCTAGCCGGAAGCGGGTGATAGGTCAAGTGGTGTTCAGAAAATTATAAAAAAAAATCTATGTCATGTACTTTTAAAATTATTGGCACTCAAAAAAAAATCGAGAAATCTGAAACCCTGTGACGATCTTTCAAGTACTGTGACCGCAAATCTTTACTTTTCTTCGATTTTTTTTTGTCACGTAACCCTGAGTAACTCTTCTGTAAATTAACGTCCGAAATTGAAACATAACTACTCGTACTTATATCGGTTTTAACTAAAATATTGCTTTTTGTGCATCCATGTATCAGAAAATCATTAATCACCCAACTTGAACTGACTGTACTGACAAAAAAATGTACTATGCCATTTTGGCAAGTAACTTTAAAAGATGGCGTATTTAGTCTGGATTCCAAAATGGTATGACACTTGCTAGACTAACACTTAATTGAGGACAAACAAAATATTTTGATAAAGAAACCCTATTCATAGTTAATTCTTTTTAATAAGTTAAAATGAGTATCAAGTGTGAGCGAGTTATACAGTGACGCCGTAATTGAGACAGATGAACACGCCATTTCGACTAGTGCGGGTGAAACAGATAGAGATGCCACACTTGTCAGTTCATTTCATTTGTTTCCCATCACAGAGCACACAGAACACTACGCTCTCTTGGTGTATACTCTCAGGATCGCTTTATACAACTGCTGTTTGTTGCGCGACTAAACGCCATCTACCGATCTTGTATCTTACAACAAATGTTTCAAATGTTTGCCTCCAGCGGCAATGCAAGCTTTACATCTTCTTACAAATGATCTGGTATTAAGACGGGCATATCTTCAGGAGTTGATGTCTTCAACGGTTTCTGCAATTTTTTGGCGCAACTCGTTTAAATTTTCTATCGGCTTAGAATAATTTTTTTCTTTTACTGCTCCCCAGTAAAAAAATCGAGTGGATTTAAATCAGGTGAACGGGCTGACCACGAAATTGAGTATTCCCGATCGAGGAACTCTCGTATTGTGTGAGCATACTATAATGCGCTGCTAGGCCATCTTGTTGATACCACATGCGTGTATTAATATTAAGTTGGCACGTCTTCCAATAAATTTGGTAAGTGGTTCTCCATAAAACCGCATTCAAACTGTGCGGCAGCTCGAATGGGCCAATAGTTCTACCATTCAAAATTCCCGTCCACTTGTTTACTTTAAAACGGTACTGTGATCTATCTTCTCGCATCAAATGTGGATTTTCCACGTGCCACTCGTACAAATTGTGGAGGTTCGTGTAACCTCCCTTTTAAAGGTCCGATCATAGAATTTTTTCGAAGGATCTCGGATCTTCTCTGAACCTTATTTGACAAAATTGGACTCTTTCTGGATAATTTCGGGGTAGCAGACTTTAGACTCGCTGTACATGGTACGGATGGAGCTGGTTTTTTCCTTAGCATCCGGTGTGCTGTATTTTTGGGTACTCCTATGCTTTCTTCAATTGCCCGTACTGAAGTAGTATGGTCTTGTGTGACTGCTTGTAAGACTTCGTCCTCGTAGGGCATGACGGGTCTTCCCTCACTAACCATTAGATTTGGAAAGCGACCCTCTGAGAATGACCGGTGCACATTTAGAAATACTCGATGATCCGGATGACGCTGAGCATTTGGGTATCTCTCATGATAAAGTCTGGCTGCAGCACTAGCACTACACTTGCATTCCCCATAAATGAGATGCATGTTAGCATATTCCTGAGCAGTGTATCGATGGCATTCGCAATACACAATCACGGGATCAACGATCAACACTAGTCCAGAAAAAATCCAGGTTCGACAGAAACGGTCAGATAGCAAATCAAAGTCGCAATGCATCGAAGTCTAATAAAGAAAGCCAAAATTGTAAGCACGAAATCAACACGAATACAGAATAATGTGCTGTAAGCGATTATTCACGATGTGCCTATTGTTCACTACTTAGCAAGGGTGGCATGTCTATCTGTTTCACTTACACTAGTCGAAATGGCGTGTTTATCCGTCTGAATCACGTCGTCACTGTCAATCTCGCTCACACCTGGTACTCATTTTAACTTATTAAAAAGAATTAACTATGAATCGGGTTTCTTTATCAAAATATTTTGTTTGTCCTCAATTAAGTGTTAGTCTAGCAAGTGTCATACCATTTTGGAATCCAGACTAAATACGCCATCTTTTAAAGTTACTTGCCAAAATGGCATAGTACATTTTTTTGTCGTACAGTCAGTTCAAGTTGGGTGATTAATGATTTTCAGATACATGGATGCACAAAAAGCAATATTTTAGTTAAAACCGATATAAGTAGTTGTGTTTCAATTTCGGGCCGTAATTGTCAGAAGAGTTACTCAGGGTTACGTGACAAAAAAATCGAAGAAAAGTAAAGATTTGCGGTCACAGCACTTGAAAGATCGTCACAGGGTGTGTACATGACTTAGATTTTGTTTTACAATTTTGTGATAACCGACACCACTTGACCTATCACTCGATTCCGGTCTGACGTTGATTTTTTTGGAGACCCTGTATATGGCAGACTAGATACCAGAAGTTTCGTTGATGCTTGAAATCTTTTTTTCAGTGCAAGCCATAAGATGGCTATGCCATAAGTGAGAACCGGCGTAACAACCGTGATATAAGCCACTGCACGAATTTGGATTGTATACCCTGAGTTCAGTAATATTTTGCTTTGATGTATAGAATGTATAGAACTTTAGATCTTTTCAAAAAAGCCGAAAACATTCATCCAGCTTGAGTATCCCTTCCATTACGTACATCATTCCGATGCATGTTTTCTGTTTTTTTTTTCTTGTAAAAAGGACCAGTTTCATCTTAGATGGACTGACATTTATGCCACAAGAAAAGAGTATGCCTAAAGCACATTGTCAAGCCTTATAGAATGTTTGTAGGTGATACGTTTTTTAATTTGGTAAGCAGTCACCGACTAACCGCCGAGCCGATAACATCGTTCTTAAGTTTACTGTGTGACTTTCTCTTCCGCCAAGTGCGAAAACCGGTTTTTCCCTTTAAACCGTATATTTTTTCTCTTTTTTTTTTTGTGTCCACGTGAGTGAACCGACTTAATTTAAATAAAAAATGGCCCGCGGGCCAAACCAGATAGGTCGTCGTTTTGGGTTGCTGGACTCTGATCCTGCCCCTGACATCCAACCAAAAAAAAAAATAAAACGCAATACATTGCCTTTTAGTATGTTTCCAGACCTCCCTTCAATTTCCAATGCAAAAGATCCGCGATTTGTTTTAATGTCTTCAAAAAATAGTGAAAAACCCATTTCTTCCCTTAGTCCATTCCTTCTAAAAAAAGCTATTGACATAATAAGCAAAGATTATGAAAACATCACAGAACTGCGGGACGGAAATCTGTTGATCTTTGTGAAGTCACAAATAACGGCAGATCTCTTTCTCAAAGCTAAAGATCTCGCTGGTGTTTGTCCGGTTACAGTAAAACTGCACGATCGCCTCAATGAATCAAAAGGATTAGCTTATGCTCCATGCCTTATCAACGTGCCTGAGACAGAAATAATATGTGAAATGAAATCCCAAGGTGTCACGGACATTTACAAGTTTTCAAGGAAAGGAGGTGTTGGAAAGCAAAAGCCGACAGGCCTTATGTTCTTCACATTTGACCTCTATCAAATCCCCAAATCGGTAGATATCGGCTTTTACACTGTCAAAATAACTGAATATATACCTAACCCTTTGCGCTGCCGCAATTTCCAACTTCTCGGCCATACAAGCAAACGCTGCAACAGCAGCACGATATACGATTCATGTAGCCTTCCACCCCATACACCAGAACCATGCACACGCACAATGTGAGCCAACTGTTCCCTCCCCCACCCGTGCTCTTCCAAAACATGCCCGGCCTACAAACAAGCAAAAGAAATAATAACTATTAAAACAACAAAAAAAATGCACTATGTCCGAAGCCAAGCGAATTTATAATCAACAGAACTCAGCACACATTCGACCTCTAACGGAAACCTTTGCTGAAAAGACAAAGGTAACTACAAACTCACACATTCAACCCAATGATGTTCACACCTATCAAGCTAGCTCATCACATTCACTTCCCGACCCTAATCCAAAGAAGACTACACACAACACTAAAAAAAATACTGACAAAGTAGAAAAACAATTAACCAAAAAAGTTCCCGAACCTATACCATCATACTCCAACTCAAAACATATCACTGTTGACAACAACACAGTTGCTGTCACTCCATCAAACTCCAAACAATACACATACATATCTTCTCCTCGGACTACCGTATCACATTCATGTTTAGACATAAACACAAACAATCAAAGACCTAATGCTAATACCTCGCCAAAATCACATGCATCACCCAATCAACCTGCTTATTCAACCACAAACAAATTTCTATCATATACCCTAACAAACTCAACCACACAATCTTCTCTCACGCAAGCTAAACCCCTCTCTACAGTAACTCAATCACCTATATCAGCTGTTACCCAATCGTTTTTGGTAAACAATGACTACTACGTAAAAGACGATGCAGAAGAGCATGATGTCGATATGCAATAAAAAAATCTTAATCATAAAAATGACTCTGCGACTCAAGAGTTGCAGAGCCAAAGCCCAAAACATCTCATTTCAACCGAACCCTCAAATTCAAAACAAAACACAAACAACACTATCCACACACAAAACAATTGCACGGCATCCACTCTTCTCTTGCCTCTTGTAAAACAAAGTTGTGGAACCAGTCCAACTCCTATTGATCAGCTCTCAATATTCTGCAATGGAATATGAAGGGATTCAAAAATAACCTCGATGAGCTAAACATCTTAATAAAAAGTCATAATCCCTCTATTGTTTCTATTCAAGAAACGCACTGCCCATTCAATCACACGCCACAATACCCAAGAGCTTATACTGGCTACTTTAATAATTTGCCAATCAACACAACGTGCAAGCAAGGTATAGGACTCTTAATAAACAAGAACACCCCTCATATACCTCTCCCCCTGATTACTAACCAACAAGCTCTAGCTGTTGAGATAGAACTTGAAACAAAATTTACCTATATCGGCATTTATCTTCCTCCAGACAAAAAAATAAATAAGATCGATCTGGAAAATATTATAACCCAAGTTAACCTCCCCATTATTTTTGGAGGCGATGTAAATGCATGGAATATTCTTTGGGGCTCCGCTACTACAAATACCAGAGGTAACTTGATGGACCATTTTTTTTCAAATACTAACCTGACGATATTGAATGATGGATCCCCTACTCATCTCTCAACGCATAATACGCTTACTCACATTGACGTAACTGTCTGTTCACCTGAACTTTTCCCAAAGACAACTTGGAAGACCTTAGATGACTTACATAACAGCGACCATTTCCCAATAAGTATAGCATTAAGTACAGGGCGTAGCTCAAAAATAAAAACACCCAATCTAAAATTTAAAACTGATGTTGCCAATTGGACTTTGTTCAGAATAAAAACCATTGAGATCCTTTCTAATAAAACCACCTCTCTAAACGTTAACAAGGAAACTGCCGTATTGCAAAAAGCTATCACAACCGCCGCTAATTTTTCTATCCCCCAGACTGTACCAATTAAATGCAAACAGGTAGTTCCATGGTGGAACTCCAAACTATCCTCCCAAAGGAAAGAAAAAATGATTGCCTTAAAAGATTTCCAGAAAAATCCTACCATTCAAAATTTAATTATCTACAAGAAAGCAAACGCGAAATTCAGAAGAACTCTTAAAGTGAGCAAAGCTAAAAGTTTCGCAGAATTTAACCTGACAATAGGCCCAAACTCCTATTGGGCCGTCGACTTACTGGAGACTCAAACTTGCTATAAACAGCATTAGGTCTCATTCTGGCATCATTGTTGATCCAACTGAGATATCCAATTACTTTGCTCAAATTTGGTCAACGAATTCAGATAACAATTCTTTCACAAATGCTTCTAACTCCGAAAAACAAGAAGTAATAAACAGTCTACCACCACAATACGCAACCAATCCGACTGGACGACGCATTGAAACTCCGAAATCTCAAATTTTGTGCGTTTATGACTTGGGCACACTTCAGCAACCCATCAGCATCTTCTTGTGAAAAACAGTCCTCCACTCTGCCCTTCCTGTCACACCACATTAGACTTAACACACATCTTAGAAAACTGCTTTCTAACAAAACCAATTATAAGCACTATATTTAAAAATAATTCGATTTACGATATACTAAAAAACCCTAGCTTTACCAATATTGAGAATATCTCCAATTTTCTAACAAAAAAAAACATTATAATATAATTTCATTTCTCTTAGAGCCAAAAGTCTCCGCAGCTAGGCTCGTTAATTTTAATATTACCTTGTAATTTTAATTACCTGTTAATAAATAATAATAATAATAATAATTTGGTAAGGGGGCAGTTGAAGATTAGATTCCATAAAAGTTGGGAGAGTACGCCTCATTCTGGAGTTACTTTCTGAGATATTCTTTTTCTAGCGCAATGACGAAGTCTGTATTTATGACTCCGCTGGGCATGCAATGATCAAGAAGGGATCATTATCGTTGAACTGTTTCTCGATTTCAAGAAATACCACCATTGAGTACTCCTTGAGCGACACTAATTTAATATTCGATTGTTGAAGACGAAATAATGCGGTATCGTCCCACTTTCCTTTTCCTTAGTGTGTTGAGGGTTGGTGGGTTGGTCAAGTTCCATTATTACAATTTTTTCGTTAGTTAAATTTAGTTAAATTAATAAAATAAGATATATGTATACGCAATTGTTTTGTGCTTTCTTAAGTTTAATATATTATAGCTTGGCCCAAGGCTGTTTACCAGATTGATGATTTCCAAGCTTAATTGATAATTAGTAATTGTTTAATATACAATTTTTATCTCACTTAAAGTCGCTTTTAATAAATCGAGTTCTCTAACTCAGTGCGGTTGCTGTATATTTACACCAAGCTGCGCTGATTTTTCTAATATTTTACGAAGCAAGTTCTCCACGTCGACAGAGTTAGTATCTGTTTGAATGTGCACGTTTTCGCTAAAATCAGCCTCCCATTTCTTGAGCACTATTTTATGCAGCCTTCCCTCTTCCATCTCAAACACTTCCAAGATATACTCAAAACGCAGTCTATGAGTTTCTAAAAATATCACAGAAACGCTTCCACTTCTTCAAAGTTGCAATATCCCCATACTTGGGTTCCGTATAGCAATATGGATGCTGGCAACTTTTTGAACTATGCTAATTGTATTTCCTATCAAAGCCACGTCCCCAAACCAATGAAATAGGAACCTAGAAACTTGTACTCCAGAACAATTGAAAGGTTCTCTTCTTTATAATTTCATTTTTCGTTGCGGGAATATCTACCAAGATCATCATTTTTGATTTCTCTGAAGAAAACCTATGTCGTCAGCAGAAATGAGACCTGTCACCTACATTTTTCCAAGCCCAATTCCTCCTCCTACAGTATCAATGATATCATTTATAAAAAATGAAAAGTAAAGTGCTCAAAACACATCCTTGTTTTACTCCCATTTGTGTTGTAAATTGTTCCGAAATGGATTTACCAACCTACACCTACGCCATCTTGCTTTCATACATTGCGTTCAGTAAAGTCAGAAGGGCTTCAAGAGCAATATAATCAAAAGCAACACGAAAATCTACTATCTACAACATAAAGCTACTTGTTATTCCTTTCGAAGCTGTACGCTATGGTGTACCTAGGCCTAGACTAGGATTAGTGTTTGATCACCTCTTTAGTGGGAAGTGTATTTCTTCCATTCGGGATTCGATTCGCTCTAGACTGCGATCTTCGCAGCAAGCAGATTAGCCTTGTCTAAAGACCTTGCAGCTAGAAATCATTATAAATCAACATTGCGATTGATGAACGACCGAACATTTCTACGACCAAAATTAACTAGTACCTAGCCAAAATGGGTGTGATCGATGAGTCTGATAAAGAGAACTTGTAATGCTTTCCTCCAACATTGTAGGTCATCGGACAAAAGCATGGTTTTCTGTCAAAACTTTCTGTAGGGGTGCCACACTAATTAAATCGAAAACAATTGAATGGAGCGTATTTCCATATTTCCTCATCAGAAAAGTGCGCCGTTCTTAGACTTAGAGGTAATGCTTTGGTCCTGGTGGGACTGCAAAGGTCTAATGTACCTATTATGATATGGTTAAACAAAATAAAACAATAATTGCTGATCATTATTGTACTCAGTTTGATTTTTTGAAGAAAGAAATTCAGATTAAACGCCCATCTTCGTCCTACAGAAATGGCGTAATCTTTCATCGACAACGCAGGACTTCAGCCACCATATATGTACTCCTGATATTGTACCATTGGATTGGTTTATATACCGAACTCGCCGCCGAATGCGAGAACTGCTTTTCCCACTGATTGTGTAAGCTTCAAAAATACTGGAAAACAGTTTTCGCTATTGCCGATGGTGTCCTCAAAAAAATACGGCCAATCACTCCTCCCGCGTGAACTCCGCCTCACACAGTGGCTTTGAATGGTTGTAATGGCTCTCCGTGCATCACACGCGAATTTTCAGTGCCCCAGAAATGAAGATTTTGCTTATTGACGTAACCGCTCAATTGGAAATGCCCCTCGTCGCTTATGATGATTTTCGACACAAAATCGTCCTCTTCGTTATTGAGATTGAAGATGGCTTTACAGTAATTCACACGCGACTGACGGTCAGGAGGCATTAACTGAGGCACTATTTGCACTTTGTACGGGAACATGTTTAAGTCATTCCCTAAAATCGCTGTAAAGTCCGTCTGGTGATGCCCAATTGCGTGGCCCGTAGTCTGGTTGATATTTCTTCGATCTCAGCGACGTCGGCAGCCATAGCCGCGATATTCTCGGTGGCGCTCACGCCCTGCATGGTATCCTGCGGTTCGGCTCTGTTCGAGTCGAGTAGCTAAGTGCCGGAATGTTTGCCCAGTTGGCACGACACGATTAGGAAATCGACGTCGAAATTCACGCTGCGCTAACACCACCGACCGATTATTGGTCAAAAACATCGACACAATTATTCCATGCTCTTGCGGAGTATATCTTTCCATTGCTTGTCTGTTTGTATACTGCAGCTGTCTAGTTCACAAATCTCAAATATAATTGACGTACGAGGACATTTGCAAAAATTATACCATCTTCCGATAGGATGATTAATTTTGCGTCACCTGTTAGATGGATTTTGGTCAAATTTGAATGTCCATGATTAGACATGAGGACGCATCACATGACAAAAATTCGAATACATAACACCATTCATTCGCTAGTTATCGTGGCCCAAATCGAAATTTCTGGGTCTGCTACGATCCTGGCCGCTACGGTGGCTATGCTTTCTTTACTCCAATCTCTGTCTGGTTGGTGGCTTAAGATCCAAAAGAGTGTACTCGCGCTCAAACTTTTGGACACTGCTATAAATTGCCTGCACACTGAAGCCATGATGAACACTGAACTCACGACATATTATGAAATGCAAACCTTGCTGAATATTTTGACAGTTGAATGTCATTTGCAACTTTGACAGCTGCTGAAACATAACAATTGGAAAAACTATCATTGCTATCTGGTCACACTATATACGAGTAAAGCTCCTAAATTACATTCAAACTGTAGTTATCCAAATAGTTATTCTCTTCAAGATCATATCAAAGGCTTTGCTGGCTAAACCAAACTGCTAAAATTAAATAGGCTACGTGAAGATGACGTCGTTTTTGCCAGTTACTCTTGGAGTGCACTACACAAGGCCATCAAATTTTTATCCAGCAGAGACACGCTGTTTGTTTCTTAGCTTTGATCATTCAACAAAGAATTGCAGGTGCTTTGCGATTCCGTTGTGGAAAGTTTGGTTCCTCGCAATACCTGCGTTTAGTGTCTAGCGCTATGTGCCTACTGTTGGAATCGATTGTTTGGTATTTTGTTTTTATTGCGAGTGGTTTTTGAACAATCCTTCTTACTTCTCCTTTCAGCGGACCAACTTTTCATTTTTCCCGACTTTGCATGAAATTGTCTTTTGTTCGCTGGCAAACTCCCGTTTTGTTTTGTTGGAGCTTATTAATTATCATTTACAGCATGTTTGGCTTTGTCAGCAGGTAGTGGGAACTTTATACTAACTTCAGTTAATCCCCTGGAAGAAAGTCCATATCCAAGAAGATATAGCGAGGGTTCAAAAAGACATCCTTGGCTTACCCTTCTTTTCGATTGAAACTTGTTATTTTCGATGGCAAACTGCTGTGATATGCCTTCATGATAACCATAAAGTTTTTGTAGACACATCAAGGTTGCTTAGTTTGAAGCAGAGGGTTTTCAAATTTAGGATTCGTTTCGTTCGGTTAGGGAAACGTATGTAGGAAGATATATTATCCACCGCAAAGTAGCCTTTTCGAAAGTTTCTTATTCTTTGTTCTGTTAATCGTTCGCGTGTGTCTGTAATTAGCCTTTACAGGTTAATACTGCGCAACCTTCAGTTGTTACTTGGGTCCTTTAGTCACATTCTTTTCATAATCGAAATACGAGTATGTTAGCAATAATGAAGTATTGATGAAGTATTATTTTCGGGCGAACTTGTAATGAATTCGTATTTGAAGAATTCTTGGTTTGGAGCTTTCTTCCCTTTCGCTGAACATACAATTTTGATGCTCTGGCCAAAGATTGCGCCATTCACTACACTACCGATCCTCAAAACGGAAATGTATTATGCTCTCGTAGGTTCTGCATACTTCGGGGTACAAATGTTTTAAACTGGCTATGTTCTTGCTTTTCAGTATTTGTAAAGAATGAACGATATTTTCTAGTTCCATTCATAGTCATACTCTACTTCTTTACTCTGGCTCTTCTTTGAAGGGATATTACTGCTTTAGATATCCAGAAATTTAGAGAGTCCATTCAGTTGGTGACTCAAATCTCTTCTTCTTCTATAAGACTACTAAGACTTGCTCTGCACATATATTTTTCCGAGTTTTCCTTTATCATTGTTGAAAAATTCCAAGATACCAACTTAATCTTGAAGGTTTTTGGAAACCTGATGACAGGTTGGTTTGTTTTTATAATAAAGAATTCTTCCTCTGGTCCTTTTTAAGTGCTCTTCACATAACCCAAACTCGCCTCCAGAACTTTAGCAAGTCAAACTCATGTGAGCCACTGTGATAGGACGACCATCCTCAGAAAGCATATCTCTATCCATCTTATTTCCGCGAATGTACAACTTCCAAACTTAATTTGACGACTTGGTGTGTGTAAACTTTTCCACACACCTGTCATTACCTTTGTCTCATCTCGCCTCACATCTTGAGGGGATTTCGCAAAGATGAAGTTGTGCTCTGCCACTGCTGACATTTATGATGCGCGCATCGTAAAATGTGTCTACTCTTACTGTCCTTTGCGGATACATCCGTATACCACGAGGAGTATGTCATTTTACGGTTTCCATCCTGAAGACAATCGTCATCGTCGTCTTTCACACTACACGCAGTCAACTCTGGTATTCACTTTTATTATCGCCGGAGTTTTTATTAATTTCGATTTGCTGGCACCGCCATATACTTGTACTCTAGCACCCTAAAACTGGTGGGCCCACAGGGCCCCTTCTCACATATACCCATTCACGGGAAAACGCGAAACGGGCATTTTTATTCGAATGAACAAACAAACAGAACGAAACGAAAGGGGGATGACTAAAATGGTGAATAAAACGGAGATGAAGACAAAAAGAAGAAAAAAAAAGAAATTGGAATTTGCCATAAAATTTCCGTCTAATAACCCTGCGTTACGACCTGTTTTATGGTCCCAAAGGACCTCTGAGTACATAGTCGTCTCTCTCTCCCCGACCTCCACATGTAGTAGCACAAGTAGTAGTCTCTGATAGGGAGTACACATGAGCGTCATGAAGGTAAATCTGAAAACATGGTTTAATCAGAATAAAAGCGTTTTCATCAGCAGGAAAGTTCTGCTTTTTTTTTTCAAGATGTTTCTACTGATTTTTAGTTTTCGTAAATGTTTTTGCGTTTATAAACTTTTAACCAATGTGGGGGAATGCATGAATAAATTAAAAAAAAAAAAAAACATCTTTGCGCTTCTCTGAAGAGCGCACGGTGGCGGTATTGATCTCGGTATTGATGTAGTGTTAACCTGAAAATAGCCAAAGGTGAAACTGAATCCATATTGAACATGTTTTGGCGGGAGTTTCGAGGAGTTTTCAAAAAAGTTTGATGCAGTTATTTCTAAGCACGGAAAAGGGCATTGAATTATAAAGTGAAAATGAAAAATAAAACTTATGTCGGAACGTGTAGATAGTTTTTCTGCAGTAAAACCGTTGAAAATATGATATGCATCGTTGGTCAGGAAGTTTCTGCAGTGTGGTAGTGTTTTCGAAATGAGTTTGGATTCTTTTCCTTTTTGTTTTTGTGTAAATTCGAAATTAGATAGCCAAGGGGTAGAAAGGGATTGTACGATAGTTGCTGGTTCGGTATTTGTACCGCAGTCTTTATTCAGGTTATATGAAATCACCATCTATGGATTTAGCAACAGTGTTGATAGATTTCAATATGCTTGATTGAATACTTGGCCTTTGAGCCATTATAGTCGTTTAGTTTATATAAAATACACTACCCTGTTGTAGTCTATGAACTTAAGTAAATTGCAGCGAATATCTGGGGTGTTGACATTGTTGGTAAAAACAGCAAGAAAAAATCTCTTATCCTATAAAGCAATTAGATCTGGACAACGACAGTAAGATTCTATTGTAAGCCATCAGTAGAGTGAATTTTATGAGATATGAGCCTTACCTCTGGTGGGGGGTCTCACAATAAACAAACACCTTGTACTATGGTTTATCAACGAATCACCCATTACTTTATTTCTACACTATCTGGTCACACAGGTGTTGGATGACACCACTCAGACGGTGATGCGACATCTTCGATGTCCAGTGTATACTGCTGATTGCATGGAAATTATGTTGTTCACAACATGCTGGGGCCACGACTTGTTGCTTACTCCGGAATTATCGCAAAACTGAGCCAAAATACAGAGGAATAATGTCGGAAACGCTATCCTCTGAACTATCAAGTCCCCCGGGTGACACCAACGAGCTTGACATGAAAGTCAAAGAATTCACTCTGGTTCTCAATCGGGCTATGGCCGCTTCCTGCCCTCTTATTCAACTAAGAGGCAAGAAAAAGCCACATTGGTGGACATCAGCACTGGGACTGCTTAGAAACTCTTCTAGAAAACTTTTCATCGTGTCAAAAAGCACAGGAAAAGTGACTGACTGGGACTCATATAAAAAAGAACTGAGGAAGGTAATCATGACAATCCTGGAGGTCATTCTGTGACAAAATCACAGAAACCTCTGAGGCATCGTGGCTAAGAAAACTCCTCTCTATAAATCCTATGATGCCTAGCTTTTTGAAAAAAACCGACGGCTCCTGGACAAATTTAAGTTATGAATCACTCAATTTGCTACTGGACACCCACCCACATTCCAGGTAACTCCCAACTCGCGGACAGTAGCAGCCCGAACAGGCCTACTGCAACCGCGACCAACATTCATGGTCTAATCACAAGAGACAAATACCAGCTGAGCTACAGAGATCCTCAGATAGTATTGTGCCTACGCTAGAAAATATTATGAGGAGCTGTGTAGAACATATAAATATTCCACTCTCATGGAGAGAAGTCAATGTAATTTTCATTCCCAAAGACGGAAAATGTTCACATGTTGTCCCAACGGACCTCAGACCAATAAGTCTATCATCTTTCCTTCTGAAAACACTAGAACGACTGATTAATATCCATATACGAGCTAAAATTGATCAAAGACCGTCAAGGGCTCAACATGCCTACTGTAAGGGAAAGTAGGTGGAAACGGCTCTGCATTTACTGACTAACCACATAGAATGACTCCTACAATATAAAGAGTAAACAATGTTTGCTTTCCTGGACATAGATGGTGCCAACGTCAACATATCCGCGATCACGACTGCGCTGTCAACCCTAAAGGTAGACGGACTCACTTGGGGAGTTGATTAGTATGCTAAACAGCAGGATAATAAACTCCAAACTGGGAGAGACTTCAGCTGAAAGATGTGTCAGCAGAGGTACACCGCAAGGCGGTGCCCTGTCTCCCCTTCTCTGGAACTTAATGGTTAACGAACTGCTGACATACCTGGAAGCGGGAGGTAGCAGGGTGATTGCCTATGCGGATGATGTTGATATAGCCGTCTCAGGTAAGCATCTTAATACCATTGAATAACTCCTTCACCTAAATCTCAACAGATTAACCCGTTGAGCAGATCGCTGTGGATTAGAAGTATATCCCCATAAAACTGATCCTGTCCTCTTTTCCAGGAAATACAAAATTCCAATCACAGATCTTCTCTCAATAAACGGTACCAGTTTAGTATTTTCCGATACAGCAAAACATTTGGATCTTATTTTTGACAAAAAACTAAACTGGAAACCTAACATTCAAGAAAGAGTCAAGACAGCTATAAATGAGAACAAATGGGGCCTTCACCTCGGTCATAAGACCGAACTCACCTACGGGTTTGTTGTCTGGTGGACGGCCTTAGACAATGCAGTAAACTGAGCAGAGTCCAAAGAACAGCATGTCTAAGCGTAAGCGGAGCTTTACGGTCTACTCCCTCTGCGGCATTAGACATTCTGTTTCATTTGACACCCCTCGATATCATCAGCAGGTAAGTAGTGTGACTGCAGCTATTCGCCTTAAAGCAACTAAATACTGGACAAATAATTAATTTGGTCAGGCTAGTATTCTTAATTTATTAGGAATCCTCACATCGATTACACTACATATACCCGGACTTTGGTTTGACAAAAACGTACATGTACGAGTAATTTTCCCCTCTAGATCCTTCTGGGAGGAAGATGATTTCATGGAGGATAAGTCAATCCATTTCTACACAGATGAATCGAAAACCTATAGCAGGGTTGGTGGCGGTGTTTTCGCAGGTAAGCTTAATCTAAGCCTCTCTTTCCACGTTCTAAACCACTGTAGCGTGTTCCAGGCGGAAATTTGGCAATTAAAGAACCTCTGTCCTGGATGAAGCAAAACGTTATATCTGCAAAGGATATCCGCATCTTTTAGGATAGTTCGGCCGTTATAAAGTCCCTGGACTCAGTCTCATTAAATTCTAATATCGCCCTTGAATGCCGATTATCTCTTATGGAGATTGCAGAGCCATTCAACCTTCATCTTTGCTGGGTGCCGGGCCACAGAGACATTCCAGGGAACTGTAGGGCCGATGAACTCATCATAATTGGAACCATTTTACCCATTATACTGGAAAAGGGTAGCATAACTGGATGCCAATAAAAGAACAGACCTTAGGTGGACTGTTGGACCAACATGTCTAGCGACTAAACAGATCTGGCCAAAGCTAGATCCGAATCGCTCTAAGAGTCTGAGTGTTATAAATAGGAAATATCTCAGTGCCATCATATTTGTCATCACTGGACACAGCCTCATAAGGAGGTGTGTTGGGGTTGGCCATCCCCGTGTGTCCGGCTCTCTCCGCATGCTTTCGGATCGTACGGCGTAAAACTCCTCCCAACCCTGTGGCTTCTGACACAAACCTCTGGGACCGCTCTTCGAATTACTTCAAGAGGCTGTGATCCTACACCCTTTCGGGCTTACGTTCTTTCCCGGTATAGTTCTTCTTCTCTTTTCTTTCTTCTGAGAATATCTTCCACAAACTGGCAAATTCTTCCCCAGTTCAGGTCACTCGTCAGCATTTTATCCACTATGTTTTCTGGGTTGAAGGCACCAATACTGTTTTTCAGTGCTGTGCGCTGGGCTTCCCATCTTCTGCAGTCAAAAAATGTGTGATGTACGTCGTCTGCTGGGGAGTCGCCGTACTGGCAGGCTGGGCTATCAGTTTTGCCAATCCTATGTAAAAAGGCTTTGAAATTTCCGTGTCCGGTGAGGAACTGGGTGACGAAGTAGTTGACCTCCCTGTGTTTCCGGTCTTTCGACTCAGCCACATTTCTTATCAGCCTCGCTGTTCACCTTCCTGTGCTTTCCGAGATCCAGTGCTCTTTGCCACTTCCGTATAGTTTGCTGCTCTGCTTGGTCGATTTCCGCCTTGCTTTCGTGGACGTACTTCCTTTTTTCCGCTTGGAGATCGATGGGAGTCACTCCTGCGACAACAAGGACGGCTGGTTCCGACACCGTTCGATAAGAGCTAGCCACGCGTAGAGCTCCACGTCTTTGCACTGCCACCATCTGCTTCCGGTACTACTACTACTACTACTTCCATATAGGAGAATGGCATGCGTTGTCGACATTAATAGCCTGCGCTTACTTGGCGTTGGACCACCTATGTTCGCCATTAATCTACTGACGTTGTAACTCTAGAGGCCCTTTTCGCTGCGTACTTTATCTGTTGCCAGAAAGTTAGTTTTGTGTCAAGCCTCAATCCCAAATACCTCACCGCGTCCTTGCTCTTAATGACTTCAGACCCAATTTGGAAGTCTATTCGTGTCGGGATTTTCTTCTTCGTCAGAAGGACTATCTCAGTTTTCTCTGTTGCCGAACTAAGGCCGTGCTCATCCATCCAGAAGGTTGTTCGTCGCATGACTTGGTTCAACTTTCTTTGCGCGTTTTCAGTGTCTCCAACGAGAAAGGTGTCTTCGGGCGTTCCCATCCGCAGTATATCATCATAGGAGATGTTCCAGATGTTATTTCCTTCCTTCGTAGGCCTTCTGTGGTCTCGTGGATCAGCTCCCGATCCCTGAGATAGTCCTTCATCATATGTTGAATCTATTTTCTAGCGCATTTAGTATATCACTCCACCTGGCTGAGTTGAATGCATTTCTTACGTCCAGGGTTGCCAGCAAAACGATCTTCTTAGAGCGGCAACTTCCTTGTTGGGCGGTTTGAACGGACTTCACCACTTATTCAATAGCTCCGACCGTGGAGCGTCCTTTCCTGAACCCGTAATGCCTTCCTGCCAAGTATCCCGATCTTTGTACTGCATCTGTGACCCGTGATTTGATGGGGAGTCTAGGTCTCCGTTTTTTTGCTGATCAGTACCAATCGTTGCTTTTTCTATCTCTTTGGAAAAAGAACACCCTTTGCATACAATACATGTGTATAGTATTAAAAGTCTTCCAGTTTCATTTCTATGACAATTTTTTTTTAATGTTCACTGAACAAATCAGCTCTGTGTCGCTTAAAAGTGAATTTCCAACAGTAAACCGATTAAGATTCTGCCACAAAATTAATACTCAATTCAAGTGCCAACTTATGAGCCACTTTATCTTCACCGGTCTCATCTGAAAGTACCATTACATTTCTTCCTGTTTCTGTTCCTATTTTATTTTTATGTCTGTTTCTGTATCCATTGCAGTGAATAAAATCAACGTCATTTTTGGCTTCTTAACTATTCTTGAAATGAGCAAAACCCTATCCTCTGCCTCTGCTATTTTTGCTTCCATCGGATTAAGTATTTCCAATGCCAGGACGTTGTAGCCCTGTGTCCATGTCCTTTCTGCTCTGACCGTCTAGACCAGCTGCAGAATGAGTTACTGCAAGTTCATTCGTATCTTTTCGGATGCAATTTGGCCATTGAAAAGTTTTTAAAAATTCAAAGTACTCGTACTTCAATTCAGCATCACTTGTGTTTTTCAATTTTGTATACTACCCCCTCTCCTACCATGTGTATTGCATCTGTACTCGTACCTCCTCCTTGTAGACTTCTCGTAGTCATTCTAAAGTACTTCAAAATTGATATTTATTCCTTAAACGACTTTTTGGAGGAATTTTTGCCCCGAATACACATTCCAAATGCTTCGACGAGCAAAAACACAAACCCTAATGTATCTGGCATGGCTGTATCTACTCTTTCCTCTTTCCTATGGATCCTGGTGTGCATAGTAAGCAATTTACGGAACATAAGGCAGACGTATAGAGAGAGAGAGGGAAAGAGATAGATACAAAAAAAATATCCATAAATATTAATTTACGTCCATATAAAATCTCGATAATATCTTAGGAATATCCTTTTTATGGGACACATATAGTCACTGATGCCACTGATGCCCGTGATGCCGCTGCTGATGCTGCTCCTGATGCTGGTGGCGCATCAGAATGGAGCAGCAGGAGTAGTGCTGTATGTTTTATTCAACTGGGTAACTATTTTTCTACTTTTTTTTTTTTTGTTATTTCGTTTTATTGCTTTGAATTTGGAGAACTATTCCGGAATAATACTTCAAATACTTGCTGTTTCGGGTTATAGTCCTGGTCCTAGTCCTGCTTCTGGTTCTGGTTCTGGCTGGGGGGTGGAGTCACGCCAGTGCATTCTCGACTTTTGAATTTTCAATGACATCAAGGGGTTACAAGGAATTCGCCTTGGTAATGGCTTTAAAATCAAGGCATCTAGAGAAAGATTTAGGTTCTGCGGGTATATCCGTATATCGTATCCGTATTTCTGGGAAACAATGCCAATGCTCCATAACTCTTAGATGGTAGTGGGTGTCAGCAGGGATGATGAACAATCATGGCATATGAAGAATAGTTTTGAATGACAGTACTTACTTAAAAATAATTAAGAAAATAAACACCCGGTGTCGTGAAAGGGGTTTTCAGAGAAGACATAAAATATTCTCAAAACAATATTCGGATGGGCACTGGGTGGAGATTGACTGGTGTCAATTTAGGCACGATCGGGGTCTTAGCTATGACTAAATATCATCGAATACTGATGTCTATCTGGCATAGTAGATTTATTAGCGTGAATGCTGAAAATAAGATAAAAATAGGAGAGACAGAAACACGTTAGTGAAGAAATTTTCTAAAAGACGTCAACTATGAGACCGAACTTCCGCCATGCAATTCACGTTTAATAGGGTCTTCTTCGATATATTCAGCCATTCAGTTGAACATGGTCCTCCAAGATTTAGCCAGGGTTTTGGAAAACAGATTCCGGTGGATGGTGCCCTATTTCAAACGACCCATAATTCAACTTGTCCAACAGTTGTAGTCGATGCGATACAAAAGGTTCTCCTTTACAAATTCACTACCCAGAACGTATATGGATTATGAGTCGCGAGCTTACACTTAATGTATGTACCTAGTATATCCTCGGTCGTCGGTCCCCATCTACTGTGCATATATGTAACAAGACGATCAACACCGTGAGTGGGAACGAAAAGGTCTTCTCCCAACTCGGACTTTTGCGGAAGAAATTTTCAGTTCTTTTATAAGAGCTACTACAAAAGGCTGTAAGATGCAAAGGCTTCGTGGGTCGATTTGGGTCAAATTAATAAAGGACATCTGGCGGTAATTTAAATAAACTAAGAAATCAGCTTAATACGTATACATACTCGTACCAAAGAAGCTGAACACAGTATTAATTAGGAATTCTATAATCTTCGGGGTTGAGCCTGAGTGTCCGGAGATCAATGTCAAAATCATTATCAAGGATCGAATTTATAATAGCGCTTGCTTCTATGATAACACGGTAAATGCATATTGCATTAGCTGATGATGATACGACATCTCTTTTCAAAGAACGTAATAGGTGCGCAACTAAGTTATCGCTGTTTTTTTTGATGAAAATGCAACTTTATTGTGAAAAAATGGTTACAAATGAATCATTCAACGTATTGCCCATCGCTAGATGCAAATTTTTCTCATCTTTCTGGCAGACCTCGAATACCGTTACGGTAAAAGTGTTCATCTTTTGAGGCCATCCACGAATCAAGCCATTTTTTGATGTTTTCATATGAGTGGAACCGCCAAACCATGTCCCATCGAACGGAATAAGTAATAGACGGAGGGCCCTATATCTGGGGAATATGGCGGGTGGGGTATGAATTCCCATTTGAATTTGGCAACGTGAGGCTGAGCTTTGTCATGCTGTAGAATCACTTTTTCGTGCCTCTGCTCGTATTGTGGTCGTTTTTTTACGCAGTGCTCGCCGTTCCCCAGTGATGATTACTCTGGGTTTCAACAGTTCATAATAAATAACACCGACCGACCTAGTCCCACCAAATACACATCATAACCTTCGCAGCGTGAATATTCGCCCAAGCCGACGACGTAGAAGCATGACCGGACAGTTCTGTGCTCATCATGTCTTCCTTCTCTTTGAGTTGCTGTAAGAAATCACCTGAATTCATTGCTGAATTCATCGCCCCTCACGATGCGATGAAGAAAACCCTTCCTTTTTTGCCGCTGGACCAGTTGTTCACAGGCGAAATATCGACGCTCAACATCCCTTGGCTTCAAATCATTAGTGACCCAAGTTTCTTGTTTTTGAATCATTCCCAACGCATGCAATCGCTTGGAAATAGCTTGGTGGGTAACTCCTAATTCTGAAGCAAGCTCTTTTTGCATTTGTCACGGATACTCATCGAGCAATGCCTCCAATTCAGCGCCTTCGATGGATTTTGGCCTTCTTTCACGCGGTCGTCAACATCGAAATCACCATCTTCGAAGCGACGAAACCAATCATTTCACATTGTTTCACTTAGAGCATCACCTCCGTACACTTTATGGAGCTCTCGATGCGTTTCAGCTGCCGTTTTCTTCGAATGAAAGATGAAAATCAACACTTGCCACAAATGACGATTATTTGTCACAAAATCAGACATTTTCACACAACCAAAAGTATATGACGCCAAAACAAAATCACTTACGTGCCACAACGGTTTCTTTACCCAGCTTCGATCATGAAGTTTTGGATACATACTTTTAGACCTGCAAACGATTATTACCTCGTCACACATAAATGTAGAGCTCGACTGTCCAACGAAAGGAAACTGCAAATGGCCCATACGTGGGCAGATACTATAAAATAGCAGTGGATTCAGCGGATTCAGTATCATAAAATCATCAAAGAAGTAAATTATTCGTAAATATCAGTAGGAGGGCTATAGAATATTCAGCTTAGGATGCATTCTAATTCACTCCTGCCTAAGACTACAGCAACGCGGTAAGAATATCGCGTCAGGTAAAAGGGGGAAAAGAAAATTATGCGAAAAAAGGGCAGATGCAGTTTCCCAATAAAAACAATTGTCCTTAAAATCTGAAAGACAATAAGATGTCAGCCATGAAGGTTTCCTAGCAAAAATGAACAATTTTACAAATATTTAGGTGAAGTTTTGGTAAAGTGCATGTATTGGGCTGCACCACATGAAATGTCCGATTTTCGCTCAGTCGGAAATAAGAAATTCTCGGATGTCAGAACGTTAAATTTTCTTTTTTTATAAAATAAAGTGATACGTGTGCTTGACGTGTGAGAATTTTATTTACTATGCTGTCGGCAGTTCAAATTCGAAGCCTCTTCCTTTACGAATTTAAAATGATACACTATGCGTCGTTGGCAATGATTGAAAAGTTCCGCTCGAAAGAGCTCTCATAAGAAAGGTAAAGAAACTTGATAAGTGGGTACCCCATGAACTGAACGAATCCCAAAATCTACGGCGCCTGGAAATCTGCGCATCGCTTACATTAAGAATCAAAACTGAACCGTTTTTGCGCCGGATAGTCACCTGGTGGACATCGAAAGGACCAATCCACTTTTCATTTCTTCAACCAGGAGAAACAATAAACGCTATCAAATATTGTGACAAAATCAACATATTGCATGCCAAATTGGCTGAAAAGCAACCTGCGTTGGTCAATAGGCACGGTTCGATCTTTTTGCATGACAACGCTAGACTCCATACCTCACAAGTAACAATGCAAAAACTGTTGCAGTTGGGATTTGAAATTCTTCCGTATACAGCGTACTCTCCTCATATTTCCCCAATATTTCGCAATCTGGAATCATTTTGCCGGCAGAAGGTCTTCCGGAACCGAGCAGAGGTCATAAAAGACTTTGAAGATTTCATTGCCTCAAAAAGTCAGCACTTCTACGAAAAAGGTATATTTGACCTTGTATCATGTTGGAAGAATGTCATAGATGCCAACGGAACCTATTTTGATTGAATATAAATTTACGGAAAAATAATATTGGCTTTTTACTATGAAATCGGACATTTCATGTGGTACAACCCAATAATATGTCACTATCTGAGAGTGGATGGACGAAAGTATGCTTAATGACTGGACAATCAACTCCATACACCCCATTTCAAAATAATATGAATATATGAACGTTTCAAGCCTTTCCGAAGTACACTAATTGCCGAGCACCAGTTTGGTTTTAGCCTACAGATTGACTGTAAACAAAAATGTTATACTGGGATGAATTTTAGGTCGAAGCGACAACCAATTCTAATACTTTAATGTCACGTGCCATTCATCGTCTTGGAGTGATGGCCGAATTTGGAACTCCCATATTTGTTAGAAAACACATGACGCAACAAGCATTTTGGAAACAGTTCCACTGAATTATTCTAAAACTCGACAGCGTAGCGCTGAAATCTAAAGCACGCAGAGTGGAAGGCCTATATTCAACAAATGTGTCCACATGCTGGAATACGCCAAGCAAATTGCTATTACCCGTCACTCTTAGTGTGGAGCCATTGAAGCTTTAGGGCAGTTAGATGAGTTAGTCTGAAAGTGAATGCATACGTAACCAAGTATGTGTACAAGTATATTCGTATGATGTAAAAGGAACAAGGAAGTATCAACGCAGTAGCATTGCTTCTACATATATCGAAGAATTTTGCAGCGTACGGTGCCCGATTGAAAATGTTGCTGAAACCAATAAAGGTGCAAAGCACACGATGTCCGGATGAAGCAAGGGCCATAGTTCTAGTGAACGGAGTTCGGTAATGCCATCAAATACAGCCTGAGCAACGACCCAGGATTTGGCTTCCGCCATTATCTAGTGCTTAAGGTATTGCTATGTATTTCCCCTTGCGAATGTAAGTATGTCGGATTGTCAGCTATTTACTTCCTGCAGTTTTGGCAAGCAATGTCCTTAAGATTTACATGGCTTATAAGACCAATTATATTCTATGCGTCAGTTGTCCGAAGGAACAAACTCCAACGAAAATACAACGCTGTGGCTTTTACCAGACTACAAAGACCGGTGTGTCTCGGCCTCGGCTTCATTGTGCTTTCATTAGTATGCCCGAATATGCTATAGGTGCACTGTTCAAACTTTCTGGCATTGATATTCTTATCACCAATGGCACTACAGAAAGTCGATATGCTCTCTCTAGGCTCAGAGAACGAAAGATATATGAAAACATTCGTCTCTTTCTTGCCTATTTACATGACAAATCTGACTCGGTCTGCTACGAAGGGAAAACCAAAACCAGCGTCATGGTTTCCATCCAGCAGGAAGGCCTCCCTACCGACCCTATCAGTCTCAGGAACCTTTATGTCAGGTACCACGAGATATTTAACATGTCCCCTCAGAAGGTAGCAGACGACCTTGCTGCATTCGGCAACTATGTTCACTCTAAACGAGTATCACACCTACAGCGAAGCCGAGCCGACCACGACAAATTTTTTCGTCCATAACGTGCCTCCCTTGCCAGCGCTTAAACCATACTGCCTCACACCTCCACCCCACAACATCCCTCTTACATTTTACTACCAGAATGTAAGAGGTCTTCGCTCTAAAACCAATGCTGTCCTACTGTCCTACGTCAATCGCATGCTCTTCCCTTTGATATTTACGCCTTGACCGAAACCAATTTGATTCCCGACATAAAGAACCAGGAATTGTTCCCTCCTACTTTTAATGTTTTCCGCGACGACGATCCTACCTGCACAAATAAAGATTCCCCCTGTCGAGGCGTCCTACTGGCGATGGACAACAGCCTTAACTCTTCTCACATTACAATTTCTTCATCCTCTAAAGCCGACTTTGTCGCAATAAAAATATCACTGCCTCTCAAGTCCCTTTACGTTATATGTTGCTACATCCTACCAGCTCAACCTATCGAATCTTACCAATTTGTTATTGATGCGATCGATCATTTAATTGACCTGTCAGACCCTATTGATGATATCCTTATTTTCGGCGACTTTAATCTTCCTCAGCTACAGTGGACTCCATCAGATGATAAATCGTTTATCATCGCTTCAAATGCCATCTCAGCTAAGGAATGTCTCTTCTTAGATCGCTTAACAGACTCAAGTCTATGCCAAGTCAGTGGTATATCCAATTATATGGGCAGGCAATTAGACCTTATTTTCACAACAGATCCAATTAACTCCTCAGTCCCACTTTGTCCCCTATCTCTCTCAACAATCGATAACTACCAACCCCCCCTTCTACTTTAATATTTTCATAACTCTTCATTCCAGTCCACTCCCCCCACAACTCTCTCATCCCACGACTTTCATAAAGCAAACTTTCACAAAATCTGTGCATATCTCAGCAGATCCCTCTTTAACTTTCACACCTTAAGTATAAATGATGCCTAATCCATTTTTTATAAAGAAATATTTAATTCTTTTTCCCTTTACGTTCCGTTTTCCCGCCTTAAAACATCATCTACTAGTCCTCCCTGGTATAATCGCAAGCTTCGTTCCTTACGAAATAAGACAAATAAGTTATGGACTGTTTTCCTGCGTACCAGATCCTTTACCGACTATTCCAACTATCTTGGTGCTTATCTTCATTTCACCGAGCTTTACGATTCCCTTTACCAGCGCTACCTTAACAATGCGCAAGTCAACCTTATAAACCACCCTAAGTCCTTTTTCCAATTTGTTAACTACAAAAGAAAGTCCGATGGTTACCCTCCTTCCCTCTCTTTCAAAAACAGGTCATCAACCGATCCACTCACCATTGCCAACCTATTTGCCACATTTTTTAAACAATCCTTCACCAACGACTCCTTTGTACCAGATCCATCCTATTTTAGTTACCTACTGAACTTCTCCAATGGCCCACTTCTTTCTCATATTTTGGACCCGTCTTATATCAAATATAAATTACACCAACTCTATGACCTCTATGACCGTATCCTTTGCCCTCCCTGCCCTAGAAAATGGCAATGAAGTCGATGTAGTTGCAACCGATTTTAGCAAAGCCTTCGATAAAATCTCTCATCGGTTAATCATCTTTAAATTGTCTGCCCTCGGCTTTGAACCCATATTGTTGAAATGGATATCCTCTTACCTCAAAAACCGTTTTTACAGTGTTCGTTTTAGGTCAGCCCAGTCCGCTCCATTTTTGACCACCTCTGGAGTTCCACAAGGCAGCCATCTCGATCCCCTTCTTTTTATATCAACCATAAATGATCTCTATATGATCATCAAACACTCGTCTGTCTCCCTTTACGCCGACGATACCAAATTTTTCAAAACCAATTCCTCTCCCCATGACTCTTTCCTCCTTCAACAAGATCTTGATAGTTTCTCGATCTGGTGCCTCAAAAATTCTTTGGAACTTAACATCGCCAAATGCCAATCCATCACCTTCTCACATAAGCGGAACCAATCTCCTCCCCGACTCTATCTTCTCCATAACCAACCTATCTCCTCCGTACAGTCTCTTCGCGACCTCGGCATTTTGTGCGACAGCGAGCTCAACTTCCGTTTACATATGGATGAGATAATCCTCAAAGCCAACTCTGCACTAGGTTTTGTAAAACGGTGGTCCAAAGAATTCACCAACCCATACGTGACCAGGTCCCTCTATATTACCTTTGTTCGCCCCCTCCTAGAGTACGCCAGTCAAGTATGGTCCCCATATCATCGTGTTCATATCTCGAGAATTGAAAGCATTCAGCGTCGTTTTCTTCGATTTGCTCTTCGAGGTATGCCCTGGGACGATCCTTTTAATCTGCCCCCCTATCAAAATCGTCTCAACCTTATCAACTTAAACACCCTCGAAGATCGCAGAGATGCAGCAGACTTTCTCTTCATTCATCGACTCCTTTCAGGTCACGTTGAATGCGCGTCCCTCCACAACTCCATTTTCCTCAACACTAACCCTCGTAATCTACGTACCCCTCGACTCTTCTATCTACCGACCCACCACACCTCCTATGGCGCGAACGAACCAATCTCCCGTATGCTACGTCAAATCAACTCAAACCCTACCGTCTTTGACTTTCACCGCACCACTTCCTACCTCAAATCTGTTCTCCTTCACCACTCCAACCAACCTTAGTTTTAAGTTTTAGTTTAAGTTTATTTTTTAAGTTATAGCTTGTATTAAGCCGAATAAATGGGGGCATTCGCCCCCACCAAAATTAAAAATTAAATCATGGGGTGTATTTTCAAAGCCATCGTCCATTTAAAACGAAGTGGTCTTTGCTACAACACGCACTGGGGTTTTGATGACTTATAGCACCGACTGTATTTTGACTTTGGTCTTTGGACATATAACTTGATGGAATAACACCGGATGTCTTCTTGCCACGAAAATACCAAGTCAGCTATCACGGTTCCCAGGAATGGTATCGGATAGAATCGGAGGCAAGAAAAGAATTAGGGTCTCCACGGATGACTCCAAAACCAATCTGGGATGATTCGTAGGTGTCTTTTTGTAGGCTCCTTTATACGCAGTTGGAAGACCGAATTCACAGAGTCTTGTCATACATTGTAACAGGCGATTTGTTGTTGATTTTGTTGGAATGACAATGTTGTGGCGACAGCGGATGTTACAGAAAATTGAGGCAATATTTTTCCAGTATGGTTTGTCAATGCGCCTAACTTTGCAGCTGCATAATTTATAATTTGATGATGAGGACTAATATGGATGTAATCGTTGTGATCGTAAATAATTACGATATTTAGCACCATTGCTGATGTTTTTATTATTGTCACGTTAATTTTTACCTAAGGCGTGGTGCCAGGACCAGCCTGATAATTACTAGGAACTGTTCCAATTGGGCTACGATTAACTAATAATGATGTTGAATTCTATCGGAGATTTGTTGCTTCAACAAGAGTAATAGATAGACTATAATTATTCTTTAGAATGTTGCTTTTAAGTTTGCTTGCAAGACTTATATTAGAGTTGGTTTTGTTAATTTTGTCACGTGTAGTAGAGACATTTCCAGAGTTTTCTGCATATCCACCAGATATCATTGCGTCATGCTTATCCCCAGATGTTTTTGAGTTGATACTCCCCTTCATAGAACAAACAACATGCTAAGACAAATTAGGATCAGCTTGGAGTTGACGATCGTTGCAACTGCGGTCAGTTTATCCCAATGATTTGTCGATAAGAAAAAAGACTTTTGTATTAGTTGGTTTGGCTGATAATTTTGACTTTGGTATAGTGAATGTTTTTGTTGCTATTGTAGCGAGGTTGAACCAGATTGACATTGTACTGAGTCTACGTCTGCAGCTCCAGCCCGACGAATCACCGAAGCACGTTCAATATATTGACCACCTGTGGTGGATAATTTGATGATGACACAAAGACCACTGAGTAGTGAGCTTTCTGTGACATTTGTGACATTTGCTGTTGCGGATTGATGATGATGATGAATTGAACTATACTGAGTAGACAAAGATTGGCTGATAGGGTTGTGATGCGTTTGAAGGAGAATCTGAGATTGCTGCTGTTGACGATCCAATGATTTCCTTGAATTCGATATAATTGTAGATGCTATGTTGACATTTTGTTTGGATGTCAATTTGACAACGACCGCAGCACTGTTACATGAAGCAATTGGCATGTTGTTAATAAAAGGACTTCGACGTTGACTTTCCATCTTTTAGAAGTAACATGGATGTATCATTAGAAGTGGCTCAATACGCTGCCCTGATGGTGGTTTTGGATGATTCGGCAATTCATACTCTAAGCTGCAATCTACAGTCTAAAACTTTTTGAGTATTTAGATTTTTGTTGACGGCGCCTGATAGAGTTGCGGCGGTAGCAGCCGTAGTTAAAGTAACTAAAGATTTTCCTCCAGCTACAGATGAACGATGAAAATTTTGAAGATATTGGGGTTGTCGTTGATGTTGTAATCTTTGAGCTGCATCCTGTTTAGTGTGTTGAAATGACTTAGAAGCTGATGCAGTTGATTGGAAAATCGATTGATCGATGTATTAGGCATCGGTTAACTCCACCAAACATTTTGATGCAAATCAAATATCTTCACAAGAAAAAACAGCTCTTTAATGTTTAAACATTAACCTTTTCTTTACCTAATGCATAACGATTATTATTTTCTTCTGAATCTCTTTTAAGGCGAGTAAGCAAACCTATATTTGGGGCACAGAAATCAACTTATGCCATCTGTCCAATCCTCTTTATCGACTGCGCATACCAGCAGATACCATGACAGACGAAACGAATGCTTCCCGGCATCTTTTAGAGATCAGTGACCTACTGCTTACTGGCATCATAAAGAGGTACTGCGCTTTTGCTAAACAGCAGAAAAAGCCAGGCGAGGGCGCATAATAGAATGCGTGGTTTTAGAAACTGGATCAGTATGCGCAGAATTGAAGAGTCACCTAAGTAAGTTTATTGGACAACTCTATCACTTTTTCTTAATTTGCGATCGAATTCAAATGATAATAGTGCAAAAGTTCTTCTTCTTTAGAGGTTTTACTGAGTTCTCAAGGTCTTGCTAGAGCGTAATACTATTGTTGGTATAGGTTGTTTCAGCGTTGTGGTGTATGTTTTTCAGATAGGCTTTGTTGTGCTTTGGTTCTTGATCGAGTGCATGGGATGTTGGTTGTTGGTGTGATTTCTGGTTGTGTGTTGACATGTGAGGTTGCTGCTAATTTCTGGTCGATTTTGAAATACGTTATTAACATTATTTTGTAGTGCAATGGCTCGCTCAGGAATTATGTTTGCTTCTGTGTGTTGGAGATGAATTGTGTTGCGACGTTTTACTTTTTCACTAAGTATTGTATGATCTTGGTTGGAAAAATTTTTCTAGAATTGTACCTGCTGACCATCGACGGTGCCTTTCTTGAACTCGCACTTTACGTTTGTTCTGCTGAAACTGAGAATAGGGTTTAATGGACTTATCGGCATATACGAGTACATACATAGTTTTTGGTCGTTTTGCATCTCTTCATGTACGAGAGCGTTCAATATATTCTCGGTATCGATATGAAGGAAAATGCGAATTCAATTTAAATTGTTTTTATTTTTCAATATAATCTCCCCTAACATCAATGCATTTGTTACATCTTGAGATAAGCTTTTTTAAACCCTCAAAAAAATAAATTTCCTCTTTCTCTGCAAAATACCCATTTATTGCCGACTTGAGTTCTTCATCATCCGAAAATCTTTTTCCACGAAGACATTTTTTCAAATCCGGAAACAGGAAATAATCACTAGGGGCAAGGTCTGGACTATAGGGTGGGTGTTGGATTTCTTCGAAACCACAATCTCGCGCAGCAGCCTTGGAAACTCGCGCCGTGTGAACAGGAGCGTTGTCATGAAGAAGCAACACACCCGCTGCGAGTTTACCCCGTCTTTTCTTTTTAATTTCCTCCCGCAAATTATGCAAAGTGGAAGCGTAGTATGTGGCGTTGATGGTTTCACCTTTTTTTTGTACTCAATGAGCAAGATTCCCTTTGAGTCGTAAAAAACTGTGCCATGAGCTTCCCTGCAGACGGAGTGACTTTGAACTTCTTCGGGGGGTCTGTTCCTTTTTTATGCCACTGCATGGACTCTTGTTTGCTTTCAGGGTCATAGTGGTGAACCCATGTTTCGTCCCCAGTAACAATTCGATCCATAACACCGTCCGCGTTCTCACTACACATCTCCAAAAGCTCTCTACAGCATGCGATTCTCACTTTTTTCTGAGGCGCTGTGAGCGTTCGTGGCACCCACCTTGCACTGACCTTTGAAAGGTTAAGATGGTCATGAAGAATGGTGTGAATGGTACCAATTGAAAGCTTGGTGATCTCTGCCATCATTTTCACCTTTATTCGGGCATCCTCAAGAACAAGTTTTTCGATTTCTTTGATGCTTTCTCCCGTACAAGCAGTAGCCGGGGCGCCGGAGCGGGGGTCGTCTTCAATGCTCTCTCTGCCTCTCTTGAACTCACTTGACCACTTTTGCACAGTTGATAATGAAGGTGCGGAACCCTGGTAAACAGCCACCATCTCTTCATGAATAGTTTTTTGACTTTTTCCTTGCTTAGTGAGAAATTTAATTACAGCGCGATGCTCAATTTTCACCATCATCGTCTCAGTTGCCATTATGATTCTGTTTAACTAGAGATAAAACGCGAATTAATAAAAACATTTATATGAAATAATAGTATTACTTGATAAATAAGTCAATTTATATATACAACCACAGCTTCACCCCGATACCGAGAAGTGAACGCCCCTCGTAAGTTTTTAACTACTTTTGGAGCTGGTTCGCTTCTGGCTATTGGTAAATCACATCGAGTCTGCTGAATAGACGCTGGCTTGGAGATTTCAGTTCGGGTGATCTTGATGTATTCCAAAAATTCAGAAGCCCCAAGTAAATGTCTGGACCGTCCAACTGACACTTCCTCAGTTCAAGTTGTTTAGCCGTTTGTACATGTCTTTCCGCAAGTCCGTTAGAGCGGGTATAATAAGGACTTAATGTTTGATGTTTGAATCTCCAAGTACTGGCAAAAAACTTAAACTGCTTTGCTGAGAATTGTGGTCCTCTTTAAGATTCTGGATTACTCCGGCTGAAGATGACCTTTTAAGTTCCACGAAGTCGAAAAACCCAGAGTAGCTACTTACAATTAAACATGCATAAGGGGCTCTTTCACTTTTGCTGATGGTGCTTTCTGGCAAATTGAGTAAGATTCGATCATTCGGGTAATGTTTGTAATGTTAAGCCAAAACAACTGCTCTCAGGCTCGTCTGAGAGTACGCTGTATGCCAAAATGTCCACAGTGTAGCTCCTTGAGCATGCTGGATTTGAGGCTTTTGGGTATAATAAGTTTGTTTCCTTTGAACAGCAAATCGTTGTCTGTATTTATTTCATCGCGAAAGCTCCAATACCCTCTTAATGTTTCCTTTACTTGTTGTATCGTTTTTGGCCAACCGCTCAGTACGCATTCTTTAAGTTGTTAAAGCTCTGTATCTTTGTTCGTTCCTTTTATAAAATCTTCTTTTGATTCGGCCGTGATTTGTAGCAAGGAGCAAACTTCGATTTCATCGCGTCCCTCAGGTTTCGGATTGTTTCAGCAATCACGACTTAAACCGTCTGCAATTCCTATGTCTTTCCCCTTGTACTTTATATTAGGCGAATATTGCATAGCTTCGAACTGGATCCTCTGAAGTCGATGAGGCGACGACTAGCCATACGAAATGAGCAAAACTTCAAATTTCCTGACTCTTACAAAATTCTCGACATCATTCTAAAATTAAACACCGCTGCACTAAATCAACTCATGGTCATTCGTTGTCTCGGAAATATAATGATTCACCCCAGCGGACGTCATCAGGTCGAGTCACATTTAGAGCCAACAATTGAAGTTGTGTATGAAATTAAATCCGGCAGTCGCAATTTACAAATAGCAATAGCGACGTTCTACTTAAATGTAACCATAGCGTAAACATTGACCAAAGTTGATGGTAATGGTTTTCGTCTATGTTAGTCACTGATGGTATTTTGGAGCTTCTGAAATGGGCGCTTGATTTAGAAGCTTGTTGTAGATCGATCCAGGCGAAGCGTTCAAGTGATATCAGCCGATTACGTTACAGAGAGGAAGTTGGGATAAAACTTCCCGCGTTTGGGCCATAGATCAGTCCGGTTCAACAAGTCTTGAAGTTTTAAAGGGGCACGAAGCAACAGTATGGTGTGTAGGATCACCGCCTAGTAATCGATAAGACTGCCATTAACGCACTGTGTCATCTATTGAGATTGCCAAATGATATTCTTTTCCTTGTATTATACACCTGGTAGTACCAACAAATGTATAGTATCTCTGTATAGCCTAAGGAATTGAAGAGCTTCAACCTTTTTATCAGCTTAAGCAGATGTGGCAGTGTCTCAGAGAAATAGACTTTGACCAAAAGATACCTTAAAGGAATGGTTCATATTGCACTGCAGGAATACATCCTTGTAGCTCTTTACTAGCATGAAGAAACCTCTGTGAGTCTGTATATACATATGTTTTATCTCCGCCTCTAATTTCACCATAAGTCAGATTTCTTTAGTACCTTAAAGTTTTACATGACATTTTTTGGGTAATGTCCTTCCTTGTTAATACACTTCGGCTTCCCCTCGTCTTCCACCAACTCAATCTACACTGGCAAGACCAGTCTTAGTGGAATCGTAATTTTCAGATTGAAACGCCACTCTATTCTACGTTTCCTTTGCCATCTCAGATATTCTTGATGTAGGAAATGCATGCTAGTTATGATTAAGTTAGTTTAAGGAATTGTTGTCATGCAAACTATGTCTACGAGCCGTCCTGCCGAAGATGACAGTGATTATCACCACAGAACTTAACATACAAATGTTTGAGAAGATCTTAGTAAACATCTAGTATTTTTTTTGGCAAAGTCTTACTACTTTTTGTGTGGGCACGAGCTATTTTATAGCGACTTTCGGACCTGTTCTTGTATCCACAGGGTCTCGGAGCTCTCACATATTTATCATCGTATGATTATGAGTCTCGGTCATAGGACCAATTTTCCCGTACGGAGCAGTCACTTGGTCGACTACCTTGGATAAAGTCACAAAGTACCAAGTTACACATAACTATAAGCGGTTAGTATATGTATTAGCAGACACTTTTAACAAACCATTTAATCTGCCAGTAACTTCGATATTAGATACAGAAATCTCACATTGAACAGGTGAGGCAATTAGTCGTACTGCTATCCTGAATACAACCGCCTTCTAGCAGACTTAGACTACACCATTCACCTTCGAAGACATTCTGTTAAAAAGATGCATCCTTGGAGAATATTTCGAAATGCTTTTTCAGCGACGGATCAAAGAGTAATGAGGTGGATGCTTACGGTTTTTCTTACACAAGTTAATTGCTAGCCCCTCGTCCTTTATTCCTGATTACCGTAGCACGGAATTATAGGGTCAAGAAAAACAAGATATCCACTTAAGATATTCATCATTGCCTGAAGGCGGAGCAGTTCAAAACTCAAGTGCAGGTGCATTGGGATATTTCAGTGAATTGTAAATTCATAACTCAATAAACGCGGAGCCATACTACATTTTTTAACTGAAAAATCTGCCTTAGGTATATGGATTACTAAATGTAAATTCAGGTTATGCCATCGAAAGAGCAAACATTAGGTGGAAGAGTGATCCAGCATATCCAGCAGCTTAACAGATTTGGCGTAGGCTCGATCGTACACGCTCTAAGTGGTTGGTCACCCTTACTTTGGCATTTAGCGCTTCAATAGATCTCATCACTGGGCATGGTCTCAGAAGCCACTTCTCGATATTTGTCGAGACCCAGTTCAACCTTAAATAAGCGATTTTAACCTAACCTGACCTACCAGAAGCAAAAGTCAGGGAAAGGTGCCTAATTCAGCAAAATCTCCCTGCTTCGCTTGATCGGTTTCTATTTGTTATCTCCAAATTCAAGTATCCGCGTAAATCGAATGACATGTTGCCTTACTAATTTCACCTTAAATGGACCGTGTATTATACTGGTACATTGGGGACAAAGTTAGGGCCTGTGTGATAAGCTATCGGACATCGTACAAAAATAGATATTTTAGTTTTAGGTTACATACTCTTATAATCACTAAAGAAGTAATCCAATACCTTGACTCTTTCATAAATATCACTGATAGATTTTTAGCCCAAAACTTACATTGCTTGTTCCTTTTACGATTTTAATGAAGAGAAAAGTTCACCCTCTCTTTTATGAGAATCTGTCTTCCTCATATTCCTTCGATGTCATCGAATACCAAGAACTTCCGTCCACTGACTTTGACGTGTATCCGATGAAATATCAATACCAAACCTGAAGTACACATTTGGGTCCTTTTTGACACACCTTAGCCTGCACTCAAAGGTCCAATATCTAAAGCTGGTCGCTATAGTATCCATTGCCATTACTTTTACTGTATCCATAAGCAATATAAACGGAAGGACAGAAAAAAAATATCCTGAAAATTCAATCCTAAAATCAATGCACGTTTACTCAATTTCGTCCTGCAAGCGCGCAAATGGAATGTGTGGGGAAATTCTTGAAGCGAAAAAAAAAAATTAAAAAGAAAAAATAAAAACCAGAAAAGATATCAGTAAAAGGCGATATCCTTCTCTCTGATATGCCCCATCAGAACATCACTTGACCATTCAATTTATGTAACCGGGAGGGAGTAGTCAAAGCATAATCACACATACATACACAATCCCATACATCAATTCTATAGCACTCAACATGCAGGCGCTTGAATTTAAAGTTTTGTGCGGCATGAATCGACCAAACGGATAGGAAGCGAAAGGACCAAAGCGAAATTTATGGATACTAAAGTTGAATTTATGTTCGAGGCTACGAAGGCTAGAAAAAGGAAGAGCATTGCATACAAGTACAACGTACTGCGTACTACGTACTACGTCTCCGTGTGTGTTGGTTTCATATCCATTGTAACAAGGCGGCTGCAGCTGGATGTGATTTTATGATGACATGCTTCGATGGATACTAAACGATCAAATTATATGGTTGCAATAGCAAATCCTAATGTATACCGGTGCTCATGATACTGGCCATAGGACTAGCACTTGCACTGTGTCTAGGAGTACGACAAGGACTATGGTTATGTGAATCCTTTGAATGCATGTGTGGGTATTCTTTGCCTTTCGAAAATTGATGATGGTAATGGTAGTGTACGAGTCTTGGTTTGAAAGGAGTAATGCTACTTTGAAATTCGAACGATTGAAACAATTGTCGCACTCTTTGAAGCTACGGTAAGGAATTTCTCGTTCCTCTGTGTGTTCAGCTGCATTTAATGACAGGATGACAATACTACGAGTTTTGTACCTATGCGGAAAGTACGAATATCAATAGATATGAGTTTGTGTGAGGGGGATAAATTTCAGAAATTTTAGACGAAGGTGCAGAGTTACATTCGATAGTATTGTAGTTATTTGCTTGATTGAACTAGTGTACTGAACGAGTATAGCTCTGTTCCAGGTTTTATAGATTCCTCCAAAGAATTCCGAGAAATTGGAAACTGTCTTTTGCCGAATCTACCAGCTATTGTAAATTTATAGTCTAATGATACGGGGAAGACGTCATTAGATGGTAAATGACACATACTCCTTGATGAAGGTAATCACATAATCACAACCAGGAAGCACCAGTTTCTTTTTGTCTAGTGAAGAGCTTTCCGGTACGTACAACTTCCGATTTACAATTCTCGCATGTACTATATTGAACTAACTAGTTTTGCGGACCTAAATAGAATTGTAAGGGAACGTTCAATAAGAATTGCTTTGTGAGTGGTGTAGTTGTACTTTGGATTGGATTTTGCATTTTTTTGGATGGTTTTCCCACATCCGTTGAAGATTGCAAAATTCTTTTCTTGGCTAGCACTACAACCCAATGCTGGCCGCTTCCAAAATGCTGCGCTATTAGTCTCTGCTCTGTACGTGATGATGCCAGTTATAAACATAAAGCGGGTTTAGGTCGTGGTCGACTTGGTTTGGAACGTCCCCTTCTGAGAGATCCATCGGTGCATTTCGAAAAATATTGTCTTGCTAGAGCGTTGTCTCAGCAACGGGATTCTGTCTCAGTATTTGCGTACAGCTCTTATTTCCATCTACTATGGTGTTACTTGTTTATTGTCCACGATTCTGCACCATACAAAAGGACAGAGACAATGAGTGATTTGTACGAAGTTGTTTTTGTCTGCCAAGAAAGGACTTTACTTTTCATTTGCCTACTGAACTCGACGAAGCATGTTGTTTATTTTCCTTTGAATCCCAAGGCTGACGATGTTGTTGATTCTGACGCAGAATCCAAGGTAGACAAAGTCGTTGACCATGTAGAAAGTTTAATTATCCTCAGTATGTAATTGTCTACGAGATTCTGTCTCAAATTTCTAAAATTCTTCGCTGATTGTCCGTGCATTGATATCTTTTCAATATCACCGGAGATTACGATGTGTGCAGCATTGTTTGTGGTCATCAGCATAACGTTATACAGTCCGCATAATATCGAATCGCCTTGTTGAAAATGTCGATTTTTTTCAAATGGATCGGAAAATTCCCTACGAATTCCAGTATCTTCCTGCGAGGTCAGATGAGCTTTAAAACTCGACACAATGGCAATCAAATGTTTAATCGACGAATAGGTTTCTTGCACCTTATTTGGCGCAGTGTGAATATGTGGTCAATGGTGGACTTACCAGGATTAAAACCACATTGATTAGGATCAGTTTGTTGACATTGGGTTTCAATCCTTCATTTAATAAGACAGATAAAGTTTTCAATGCGATGCCCAGAAAGACTTATCCCTCTGTAGTTGGAGTATTTTACGCCTTTCTTATGGATTTCCGAGCAGACCCTATGAAGACAATATTTCCCTAGGACCTTACTTACGCATTGCCTAAGCTTTTCCCTTCAAGTGGCTCTGTTGTTCCTTAGCCAAGCAAAAGTTTTCAATATTTCATTGCGGTCGGGGGCCATGATCAGGTACGGGATTGGTTGGATCATGTTCAAAATTATTGGAATTATTGCCCTCACTGCCATTAAGCAGTTTCGAGAAATGTTTTTTCTCCTTATCTAAACATTTGTCACCAGATAACTCTTTTCGTCTTTACTGGAAGAGACTTTGGTTATTATTGATCCGATTCAAAATTAACACCACAGATCATGCACATGTCCAGAACACTGACAAAACGTGACTAAATCTTTTTTAGTTGCCTATTCGTTGATCAGGGTTTAGTCAGACGGTTTTACGAGTATGTATGTCGAGGTTTTGGAATCTCGTTCGGCTACTTGCTGCATTTCTGCCGATCAGCCGCATTCTGGTGTCAGAGGATTGGTCGTGAAAGATGAATTTTGTAGTTGTCTTTCATCCAACTCTCCTTGTATACCTTGACGTTAAGGTCGCCTAGCATTATGGTAATATCTTGACATGTTTGCTTGAGAAGTGCGTATAATGCTTCGCCGATCAAGTCATTCTTCTCATCCGGTGAAGCATGAACACAAATATAGATAATATTGGAGTGCTTTATGTAAACGAATGCTAATTAACTAATTCGTTCACCTGTAAGTTCCGATAGATGAGGTGGCGCGTCCATTGCCGATTGCCAATTCAATATTAAGTTTGTGAGTATCTACTTTACAGTCAGAGAACTTCCTTTTTAGGCAGACCTTCTCGTCCTGTATTGCGGTGACGTCAGCCTTATATTTTTGTAAGTCGTCATCTAATTGCACAGAGACATCTGCCCTATTGGGGCTCCGGACCTTAAAGTTGTCAATGATACACTTAGATAAAATTGCATGTGCAGAGGATCTTCCGTTCTGCAGACAATTCTAACTTTCAAAATCAACACAGCTCCTCGGATAAGGATAGAATTAAGATGGCAGACATTGGTTTCTAGACTGTCTGTATACCTTTTGATCCAGGTATTTCTCTCTATGGCGAAGACAATCTTGATAATTACAGACACTACTAGCTGCAAGCAGTAGCATCCTTTACCTTATTCCAAAATGTCTCTTTGAATGCAAACAAGTTGAGCTTGACACTACAAAAATGCATCCTGGATGCTATACTAGAATAAAAAGCACAATAATGACGAATAGGACAACTTTTTTAAACAGCTTAGTACCAATAATCTCGGTCATAAGAACAATACTCACTTACGGGGTTATCGTCTGGTGGACGGCTTTACCTTAGACAACGCTGTCAACTGCAGTAAACTGATCAGAGTCCAAAGAACAGCATGTCTATGGGTAAGCGGAGCTTTACGGTCTACTCCCTCTACGGCATTAGACAATCTGTTTCATTTGACATGCCTCGATATTTTCAGCAGGCAAGCTGAAAGCTATTCGCCTTAAAGCGACTACACAGTTTACAAATAATTAATTTGGCCACGCTAACATTCTTACTACATTAGGAATCCTTACAGAAAACATCGATTACACCATACCTGAACTTTGGTTTGACAAAGACTTCCACGTAAGCTTTCCCTAGTCTTCTGAGATGAAGATGCTTTCATGGACCACAAGTCAATCCACTTTTACACAGATGGATCTAAGACTGATAGTGGAGTTGGTGGCGATGTTTTCTCAGATAAACTAAGTCTAAGCGTTTCCTTCCGTCTTCAAAATCACTGCAGCATGTGCGAGGCAGAAATTTTGGCGATTGAAGTAGCTCTGTCCTGGCTGAAGAAAAACGTGATATCTGCAAGGGATATCCGCATCTTTTCGGATTGTCAGGCTGTTATAAAGTCCCTGGACTCAGTCTCATTAAATTCTAATATCGCCCTTGAATGCCGATCATCTCTTATGGAGATTGCAGAGCAGTTCAATCGTCACCTCTGTTAGGTGCCGGGCCACAGAGACATTCCAGGGAACTGTAGGGAAGTTGAAAAGTAGGGACCGGAAAAGGATAGCATAGCTGGATGCCAATAAAAGACCTTAGGTGGACTGTTGGACTAACATGTCTAGCGACTAAACAGATCTGACCAAAGCTAGATTCGAATCGCCTTAAGGGTCTGATCCTTCTAAATAGGAAACTTCTCAGCGCCATCATAGGTGTCATCACTGGACACTGCCTCATAGGCAAGCACGAAAGAAGGCTTGGCGCTTTTACAAACGATTTCTGTAGAAGCTGCATGGACAAAGAGAATGAGTAGAGAATCCTCCTCCTACTCTGTACAAGTCCAGCTCTCTCCCAGAGAAGAAAACTTCACTTAGTAGCTTTCTTCCACAATGACCTAAACGATCTAAAAAAATATAGACTAAACAGTCACCTACGCTTCATCGTATGCTCAAACTGTTTCCATTAGTAAGAGAGATCCACGTGGCATCACAATGGGCCAATAGGCCTCCTACCTACCAACCTACCTAGTACCAATAGCTTAGCCATGAACGGAGATGGTTTCATCGTCATGTGTGCTATGAGTACTACCCAGATGTATGAATGTGCGGCCTTCTCAGCCAAAGTTGCAGTTGTTCATGAATCCAATATCAATTGCGATTTTGAAGTACCTAAACGTAGAAACGACCAAAAGAGTGCTGTGCATCTTTTAACAATATAGTCAAATAGTATAGAGTCACAACTTCTTGGGTTCCAGGCCACTTGAACATCCATCAAAGGCCCATAACTTTGATAATTGACTACACTCGGATCCTTATTAATAAATAGCAGAGAGCTTGTCAAAGTTAGGCTACCAATGTCTTACGCCAAACAAATAACATTTCAGCCGCACTCCAAGACTAGTTTTAGACGGATTCCTGGGGTCAAATAGGAGTTATCTGGATTTATGTATTTTTTTTTAAGGAACATGCCACTCAAGTCTGTATACGAGTATATACACTTATAAAGTCTCAGCATGTGCTGCGTTTTGTGGAAAGTGAGATAGAAAGAAAAAGAAAGATGGTTGGGCTCAGTGGTTATTGAGCTCCATGGGTTGCATTCAACATTTAATGGAGCGACTAAATAGTTAGTAGAAGTTGGCTTGTTGTTGTTTTCTAGTTAACTACTCATCTCACTACATTTTAGTCAACTGGTTGGGTTGGGATTCGAACACCGAATCTTCCGATTTATAAACCAGTTCACTACCACTTGAGCCAAGGCGGTTCATGACCCATGCACTAACCAGAACAATTACTAGAGCTGATCAACCCCATTAAACTGTGCCATTGGACGACATCACAACGACTTTTGCAGGAATTGCAGTGACAATGAGGAAGGGCAATATGTGGGGTTTACGCTTTGCAACTGCCCTTACTTGGCACATATCAGAATGCAGGCCCCAAACAGTTACCACTTGTGAGATCTAAATGATCACTGCTTTACAAAGACCATCAACCCTGACAAATTCGGCAAAAGATCGACAGGTCATCACAAGGAACCTACAACCGGTCTAAATGCATCTCAAATGGCCCCACTTTTACTTAACCAATACTGTCCAAGTTATGGAGAAGCACCATGGATCTGTTTTGTAGGTCATTTACCGCAAGACTTATCTCTCCGCTGTTGCTTCAATGAAGGTCAATCTGCGGAGTTGGAAAAAATTAAAAGGGATACCTCATTCGGGCTTTGTATATTTCTTCCCGATTTACGCTTCTATAAGCAGGTGGTGGGAATAGATTTGGAATTCGAGGGTTATTTCCAGGATCTGCCGGTATGTGAACATTTTATTGGTTGTGGATTTTCCAGTCTAAAGAATACACTGATAAGGGCCCATTATTTGGTTAACCAGAGGTTTAAGGCGATTACGTTTTACAGCAGAGAAAATATGCTGATGCGTTGGACTGATGCGTCCATATTTGGCATTGACTAGGGAGCCTACTTTCTTCATGATCGGTAGACAAAGTTAAGGTTCCATTTGTGTGTCAACTTATTAATCGTCGTCGCTGTTTAACAGTCTGCAGAAATGGTTCTGCCAAATCCTCAGGAATGCGAAACAACCATTAGGATCCTCCATTCGCATTTGCAGTCTTACGTTCGTATGTTATTTTAGACATCCAGCATTCTGGGAGCGAAACTTGCCTCGAACATAACGATGTCTGATCTGTATATGTAGATTGTTAAGGAGATTACGGCCGGTTCCCATTTACATATGATGTAGAGATGTGGGAAGCGCGTATTTGGTAAGAGATATGCTATATTAGGCTGATATATGGTAAGCTTTGGATGTCATTCTTGAAACTCAATAATTTTTTCTAAGTCAGCCTTTGAAAATCAGGATTGAAATAGCCGTTACTTGTATTCATAGTTGTAATAAGCTAGCAGACGAGTATGTCTTTTTTCATCCTCCTCACATCCTCCTCCTTACAATCGGTTCATTACATCGCACTTTTAGGATGACTTTTAAATCTGTTTTGTAGCAGTCTATTGTGTCCGCAACTATTGGGTTGTACGTGGGTTTTTAAGGGACCTAAAACCCCACACGCAGTATTGAGCGCGAGCTAATTAAAAAAAAAAAAAAAAAAAAAAATGGAGGTCCAGGCCATTTGTATGACACCTTAGACAAGGGGACGGCTACATTGGTGTCAGTAGCCCCGTAATAACTACTACCGCTGGTACAATTTTGGTTCTTCCATCGCCATCCCTACTTCAGAAACTTTTATACTCGTAGATGGTTCAGATCCTGGGGCTTGAATATATGAAATTGGTCCTGAAAGAGGTTGAATGCATTGAAGTTATTCTACTGTTTTCGTATCTAAAGTTTTGGCTCGTGCCTGCAATTTGAGCCTGCATATATGTATAAAAGTTTACATATTCAGTTTCCAGCGGATAATATGAGAAAATAAAGCAATCATATTACGCAAACCTGAAACGTTGTGGTACTAGCCTAAGCCATGATCTAGGAAGTCAATAGTTATCCGGTCGATTGTCATTCAAGCCCCCTGAAGTTGTTGAACCATATTGCCAAAAACGCAATCGTCTTCATCTAGACAAAATATCGAGGGTTTAATATAGCTGTTATAATATTCCGAGTAAGTAGTGTCAGCTAGGCTCATTCCTCGCCGAATGTCTACTTTTCAACTATGCTCCATTGTTCCTTGAAATATGTAATAAATATTTAATTTCTGACCACTCACCTGGATCATGTAATTATGCAGTGACCAAAAAGAAAAGCTGCCGTTCTTCTTATTAAAGCAGATGAACCATGTTCGGAAGTTAGTTCCTTAATAGTTCATAGCCATTCAGTCAGGCTACGAAATGCTAGTAGATATATGTACGAGTACATTCTCACTTAATCTTATTACGTGCAAATCACGCCTTGTTTCATTCCCTTTCTTTTCTTCCCGTCATGCTCTGGATGCCACGGTACAGGTGGTATTTACTAGATCCTTGGATCCAGTTTCCTCCCTCGGCCTACCGCTCCAGAGATGACCATATAGGCGAACGGACACGGTCTGCCCCCCCCTTTGATGCCCTAAGATGTCGACACCCCAGCAATGGCCGAGAGCTCACCCTAAATCCTAGACTGTTTGCTTCAAGCCACATAAATTGTAAAACAACCAAAACCTCCAAATTCAAAAGTAACAATTGTGAAAGAAAGCTCACGATTCCCCACGATCCGTTCCCCTCATTCGTGTCTGCTAGGAGATTTATGAGCCCGCAGTAGTGACCTACTTGGCCGTCACTAATTTGGCTCCCTTAAATTGTCCCCAAAAGAGTCATGGGTCCGAGGGTGTAATATAGACCCAAGCGGTCAACGAACAGAACGAACACGACAAAATATCGACTGGTGTGATTGGGTGGTTCCATAGGGAGGCTGTCAGAGCTCTGGAAATGAGTCCCTTTGCTCTGACAACTGAATTAGTGGAACCACCTATGAATGTATGTATGGGAGAGGCAACTAGCTTAAATGCGCGGCTAGTGTAATTGATATCTAGCCGTCATAGCGAACAGTGCCACCATTAATAAGTAAAACCGCAAAAAAAGAGGAAAGAAAAAAACGAAAAAAAAACTAACGACTAACGAAGAACAGAACGAACAAAAAAAACAAACAAAGGAAAGGAAAACCACACAACTAACTAGCAAAGAAAAGGGAAACCAAAAAGAAGGAAAACTACACAACGAACAAACAAAACAAAACCGAACAAGAAGAAAAAAAAAACCCAACAAGAAAGGAAGACGGAAGCCCCGAAAGAGAGGAAACCGACGAACGAAAGCTACGACGAGAGTGACAGCGGCGGGATGTATACACTCCCACAAGTAGGCAGGGAACCAGCTAAGTACCAATTGTATTTTTTTGATTTATTTCTATGATTTTCCCCTAGTTGGGGTTATTTGTGAACCCCGTAAGACTCCTTACGTTTTCTCGGCAAACCCCGTAACCCTTTAGCGGTTACTTTTAAAACGTTCACGACCCCGTTGACTCCCAGTGAGTCATGCAGTTTCGTCGGCCCTCAAATCAAGTGTAATATTTTGTTGGCTAAACCTTGAGGTAGGCAACCCCTTTGGTGTTCCACGATTGTGATTTCGTTTGCATATCGGCCTTTGTCATCCCCCCTTTTACAAAAAATTACATACACTTAAATTCCCAATCAGGGAAAAATTCATTTGTTTTGTTTTCCCAATTTCGCATAAAAATTGGGTTACTTCCACTTTTCCATTATCTACTTTCTGTCTTCTCCCCTGTTTCTGAGTAGCTGACTTGCGCAGCTAGGTAACAGCTGCTGGTTGCAATTCCGGTTTTCTTGCGATTCCCTTTTGTGCCTACTTTCGGTTTTGCGTTTTCTTTGCTTGTTTCACAGTTTTTTTTGTTGCCCGTACCCCGGCACCCTTTTACCAATAACTAAATATTTAGAATGCGGAATTTCGCAACAATCTAATTTTCAGAACTCGAAAATCAACATGGACTTCCCTAGGGATTTTGTTTTGACAACCGGACTCTCTATAATTATGTTCACTAAATTCGCTGTGGCTTCCTTCTACCTGCGAAGCGTACTAAAGGCATTTCTCAACAACGTTACTTACTTAGGTGGCGCTATATATCGAAGTGAACCTGGGCCTCAACTAACAAGCCTCTTCATTTAGCCCGATCTTTAGCTAACTGCATCCAATTGCGCACTTTAAGTCGGTTCAAGTTCCCTTCCAGTTGCGCTCGTCAACTGTCGCTCCGGGTTAGATTCGAAGATTCTGCTAGCAGGGACACTGGTGTCCATTCGGTCTACATGTCCTAGCTATCTCAGGCGACCGATGATAGGTTTCTCACCAGGTCAATGTCGCTGCACAACTCGTAGTTCGTCGTTGAATCTTATCCCCTAAAGCCTATTAGCTCATCTTCAAAAATTCATCCGCATTCGATAGAGTCCATCGGTCAGCTCTATAAAGTGGGACAGAGATGATCATGGTCGTTACGTATACAGTGTTTAGTTTTTCTAGATAGAGCCTTCAATACACATACGCCTTTTTAGCTCAAAGAAACCAAGATTGTGAAGAGTGATTCTTCGTTTTATTTCTGCTCATGTTTTGTTGGCAGAATTTATAGCAGAGCCTAGGTAGACAAAGTCCTTCACTACCTCGAAATTATAACTATCGACTGCGACGTTTTACCCAGTTCATCGATTGTCTGTGTTGCTTCTTGTTGACAGAGTATGTTTTGCCCATTTACTTTTAGCAGCTTCATTTCAATACTAGCGAATCTACCGATGGCGTCCCGCCGTGCTTTCACAATTATATATGTCGATGACATCGGCGTACGCGACTAGTAGGACAGACTTTTGAAAGATTGTGCATCTAAACGTTACTCTAAAAGATTTATTGAAAAGAATGTACAATATCTTCCATCTTACAAGTTTCTAAAAACAGGGACACCTACAATCACCCCTTCAACAATCAACCATAACCTACTCGTAAAGGCGGCAAGTCGGGCCCATCTGCGAAGTAATAAATCCCAAGACAGAGATATGCAAACTTGTCATCCTTCAGAGCCATTATCTTTTCTCTGACCCATTTCTGCTGTATATTCCTCTTTATCCTCTCACCATAAAAAATGACATTCTCAATAAAACAAATAGAGCACAAACAAACCATTCACTGGCAAGGCAAACAAAAAACAAGAACCAAAATAAAAAGGAAATTCGCACGAGAAAACCCTCCTCCAAAAGTTAATGACAAGCGTCCTTTCTTTCTTCTTCCACTGTCCGCCTGCCATCAGCACATTTATTTCACCATTCCAAAAAGGATACTAATTCAATTCAACTTCGCCTATGTAATTTACTAAAAGTTTCGCCATTTAATTTTCTTTTCTGCCAGAGATACGAAGGAGTAACTTGTTCCGGTGTTATCCTGTAAAAGGACCTTTATTCTTCCCCACTCTTTCAATTTTCGCCCTATTGAAGGAGCACCATTTCTATTGCACATTCCGAGAGTAGAAAGACAACTTGGCAGCACTTGGAAGAAGAACATTTAAGTGTCCATTTATTTCAATGGCGAATGTCCTGTCGTTAAGAGTTTGATACGATAATTTTCCACCACCACGAAACACGATGAACATATCCCCCTTCACTGTTTGAAAATAAAACCAACATACTACTCGTATTTCCGTACTGTACCAGTGCAAAAGAGGATATCCTTTAGCCATGTCCTAGACATATGTACACCCACACATATGGAGGTAAAACATTAAGTTCGATTACTTCTCGATAAGGTGTCATGGAAGGAGAAGACGGAGGACAGAGAACAACAGCAACATTGCACTAGAGAGGACATTTATTTTTGTGGCCAAGTGATAACATAAAAAGAGGACATGCACACATATAAGCACACTAACACTATACAGTACACCATTATACATTTGTTATCACTGGTGACATTGAGAACGATGCTGCTGTTCAGTACTGTAGTTGGCAGGAAAACTTTAAGCAGTTTCAACTGTCAAAAGTTGAATGAGTTTTCTCGCAGGATAATTGTTCCCTGATGTCGTCTGTGTGTGCTTGAATTCTACAAGAAAACCGATGACCTGACATGCCATTGGAGAATTGGTGTTGCGACTGCAGGAAGTTCGACTAAATTACTGAAAAGTGTCGAAAGTCCTTAGAGACTTCCATTAGGGGTATTTAATGCACTTAGTTGAACAGTGCACTCACACACCAATGTCAAGAAGAGGTTCTGGGTCACGCACATCTAACCGCTGTGTTGAGGAGGACGAATGCAATGGAAATGGTTGGCAGAAAAGATGGTTGAAAATGAATGTAAAAGCGGGCTAAAATAAAACAGATATTTACCAAAGTGGAAGTGCACTCAAAAAAGGAAGACAAGATCAAGGTCTCGTATGAAAATATTTGGAATGGAGTAACAACTCAGGGGAGGCTGTTGTATTGTAAAGATCTTGCTTGGTTGTACGAGTATCTACCACAAATCATGCATGGATTACCATCAAAAGCTCATTCACAAGGCAATCTTTAATTTTAATCTAACTTAATTTTGGTGGGGTCGGAGGCGTCCATTTATCTAGCTTCATACAAGCTTAATCTAACTCAAAAACTAACAAGGGAATGGGGGAGGAGATCTAAAGGGTCTTTCGTTAAGCACTTCCTATCTTTAAATTTAAATAAAACAAAGTGTGCGTTAGATATCATCGAAATTTTTTATTCGTTTGAAAGGCCTATCGATGCAATTATGTACGGAATATAACATCGTTCAAATGTCCGCTGCGGTTTCTCTGGGTGGCGCGCATCTGAAATGTTCAATTTTCCATGACTCTGGTGCATAAATCAGGCTGAATTTGACCGATGGCATAGGTTATGTTGGCTTTGAAGACCGCTGTGGTTTGTGGCTATTTCGCATAGACCTGCGCCTTCAGAAAACCCCACAAGAAAAAGCCTAACGGGCTCAAATCTCACGATCTCCGTGGCCAGTTAACATCACCTCCACGTCAGGTGACTTTGCCCTCGCATTGGTCGTGCAGAATTTTCAATGTGACGTGAGCTGTATGCCACGTAGCGCCGTCCTGTTGAAACCACATGTCCTTGGTGTCCATATCATCCAATTCAGGCCAAAAGAAGTTGGTAATCATCGACCTATAGCACTCGCCGTTGACGGTGATGGCATGGCCAACGTCGTTCTCAAAGCAATATGGACGATGACGCCGCCAGCAAAAAATCCACACCAAACCGTGACTTTTTCGGGATGGATTGAACGCTCTTCGATCTCATGTGGGTTGGTATCGTCCCAAATGGGCCTCATCGCTGAAGATGATTTTTCGATGAAAATTAGGATCACTTTCCAACTGCTCCAGAGCTCATTCAGCGAACACACGTCGTTGTCTGTGGTCGTTTACCTTCAGCTCATCGGTCAGCTGAATTTTGTACGGGCTCAGTCCCAAGTCACGACGCAAAATTCGCCAGGTTGTGGTCTGCGAAGGGCCGAGTTCTTGTAAGCGACGCAAACTCGACTGCCTCGGATTCTCCAGCACACTCTTATGGGTGTTGGTTTATCGTTTACTGAACCAGTGAACTAAAATTTATCCACCACACTGCGAATAGTCCTCTCGGTAGGACGATTATGGCAACCGTAAAATGTGCGAAGCGCGCGGAACGTTGCCCGGACAGAACACCCATTTTGATAAAACAATTTTATCATTTGCACGTATTGTTGTACTCTGAATTTGGCAAAACAGACTGAATGAATGACAGCCAATTTGACAGATGTAGCTTCAACAATATGGGCGCCATCAACTATCAAAGTTTGGAAGTCCCTATTGGAAGACCCTCTAGTTTGAGACGAGAAGTGCTCAGGTTGAAATCAAAAAACGAAAAGATTTGAGTTGACCTTTCGGAGCATATGGTTGATTGGAACTACAAGAGGTGCGATGGGTTGAGCATATTCAAGTTTAGAAGTTTGAGGCGGTCTGGATAGGGTTTTAAAATAAAAGAGGCATCCTAAGGTAGTCCTCGAAGAACAAATCGAAGGAAACCCCGTTGAATATTCTCGATTCAGGATGCATTTATGAACACTGGTTATCATATTCGGACAAAGGAGAATAGAGTCTTGGGGTGAAGAAATAGAAATAGAAGATCGTTTGTATTTAAAACGAAAAGAAGGGGACCTTAGTAGCTACCTTGTGGGACGCCAGAAGTGGAGAAGGCTGACCTAAAGCGGAAGCTTTAATAACATTTCACCAGATAAGAAGATATCCATGAGAGACCATGAGAGGATAATTTGAAAAGGATCAATTGATGAAATATTTTATCGAAGATTTACCCACGATTGCGTGCCCATTTGCTAGGGCTGAAAGCGCAAAAGACATGAATTCAGCTAAGTTTGTAGTAGTAGCTCTATTTTTCAGAAATCCATGCTGACTGGGTTATATAAGTGATTTGCACTGAAAGCTCAGCAAGAGAAAGAGAGAGAGAGAGAAAGAGAGAGAGGTCAATGGAGAAATTGGGAAGGAACTTGAAATATGCAAATGATTGTTTAAAAAAGGTTTCCAAATAGTGGGCAAAAGTATGTGGGTCGGTAGACTATATACTCGTATTATCGAACGACAGAGAGGGATTCTTTTGTAATTGACGAATTCATAAAACGACTTAGGATCGTTAATAAGGTTGGTCTGTGCAGTGCGCTGATAGAGGCAGTTATAGAGCTGGGCGAATTGGAGGTAGACTCCAAGGTAGTTAGAGTAATCAGAAGGGTTGTTGCGAAGAATTTGTTTTTTTTTTGTTTCATAAAGAGCGACGGCTTCTGTTGTACCAGGGAGGGGAAATAGATAATGTTTTATGCCATTAAAAAGGGGCGTAAAGAGATATAGAATTAAATATTTCTCTCTACGAAATTGTGAGAGCATCAGATAGGTGTGAGATAGGTACGTAAAATCAAAAGATTTGCAGATATTAAGTTTGCGAAAATTAAATTTATGGAAGTTTTAAGAAGAGTGAGTAGGGACTGGTGTGGAGCGGAGAGTCACGGAAAACTGAGAAAAGAATAGAGGGTGACGGAGTTATAGACACCACTTACATACTTCGCACAGGCCTTAGTCTGTTATACGATCAATAAACAGACATTCCTTGTATGAACTAACGTTTAGTTTAGAATTTAACATCCGATGAAATCCACTTGAGCAGAGGCATATTAAAGTCACCAAATACAAGAATATCGTCGATGGAATTACTTAGGTTAAGAAATTCAACGACTTTAACAAGAACGTAGGGTTCGATTGATCGAGAAGGGAGAATTTACATATAACATACAGGGGTCCATTGCGGAATTTTATTTTAAATTACATAAAGTCAAGCTTAACAGAAGAAAAGATAGCGATGAGGGAAGTGTTAAGGCTATTGTGAATGGCTAGTAGGAGACTTTGGCATGGAGAATCAACTTTAGGGAAGGCAGGGTCATCAACCATAGGGAGAGAGTGATTTCCATCTAGAAAAACAGTATAAGAAGATGGGAATAACTCCTGGCTCTTTATGTTGGGAATGAGATGGGTTTCTGTAAGAGTATAGACATCGAAAGAGAGGGCATGAATCTAAATGCGCGAGTTTTAGAGCGCTTGCCACTTACATTTTGGTAGATAAATGTAAGAGCAAGATTGCTGCGCAGGAGTGGGGGAAGTTGTTTGAGATACTGGTAAAGAAGGCAAGGTGGGAAAGAAACAATTTATCATAGTCTGCCCAGATATGCTGAAGGTGATAGACTCTTTTAGAGCGTATCTAGTTCCGGAAAGTAGCGAGGTCATCCGCAACTTTTTCAGGAGGTGCGTTGAAAATTTCATAGTATCTGTTGTAAAGATTCCCGAGTGTAGTTATATCAGACGAGAGGTCTTCTTGATGGAGGGAGAGCAAACAGAATCGCATTTGTCGTGAAGATAGGCGAGACAGAGACATATATTTTCGCATATATTTTTTTATCTCTTAGCCTAGAGAGGGCATAACGGCATTCCATGGTATTCAACTTAGCGTTAGGTTGTGGAAGTGGTTCGAAATTAGGTCAGAACACCATGTAACCGAAGAAGAAGTTGAGTTAGAAACGGGATTTAAGAAATGCGAGCTAATAAAGTTTGGGTACTTGGTTCCAGTTGCAAGATTAAAATTGAAGACGGTGTTGTTAGTAGGAAGGGGTGTGGGTGGTTAAGCAGTGACAGAGGGGAAAGATTCAGTTGTTAAGTTAAGCTTGAAATTGCGCCTAGTTTTATGGTAGGATGTTGGAAATATAGTACATTGGCTGACTGTGATACCATACGTCTTTTTGAAAAACCCTGAGATCGAAGCAGTATCTACGTAACTTGGGGAAGTTTGCTTGCTTTGAAACTTCCTTTGAAACTCTGAAGGTGTCCATGTGGTGTTAAATTGTGTGAAAAATTCCTGTGGGGCAGCGAGAGGAGAAGTTGACGTTGGAGCATTCAATTTTTGTGTCGAAGGACTGGTGTGAGGATCCACAGGTTAGGTTACAGAATTGTAAATGGATTTGTGGTGCGGCAGGGGTTGGGTTGAAAACCCTTGATTTTGTGACGTACCGTTACAATGAGGTTTCCATATCATTAAACATTGTTCTGTCAGCAGTACGTTGGTCACTAAGCTTATTAATTTTTTCCAATATAACGTCAAGGATGAACTCGTACTGCTTTTATGGTAGATGATTGTATGTTCCATATTGGAGATGAAGATTGGAGATGCAAAGCGGATATCGCGGTCATTCATGAAGTGCGATAAGATATGCCGAGAAAAAGAAGGATGATATCATATCGTGATTAATTATTATTGAGAGCAGAACAGTTCCTTTTTGAATACGAATATTTCATCAAAGGAAAACTTGGTAATAACTCTTGAGTTTCAGGCATCCGAACCAATACTTATTTACACTCCATACCAAAGCCAAATTTGCGAACATAATCCTGTTATGCGCTCCTTTCGTTAAGGCGTATGAGGAATGATCTTATCACGATGACTTAAAACCCTAAGTTAGGACTAAGTTAGGATAAAACCACATTTTGAGTAAAACCAGCTCTAAAAATAAGGTAGCGGATAAGTAAGGTAGCGGATAATTTGATATCATACGTCTCGTCATTGTTTCCCAAATGCCTAAAAGTAAAAACCCATTTAACTGCGTGTTGGCGGAAGTTAAAAAAATTCCATGGCAGATGCGTTTAGTGGAGATGAAAACGATGGCAGATAATACCAACTACTCAACTTCTCGGTCAATACAAAATTAATTCTACCGCTTAGGCCCAGAGTCCTTTTGAGTCTCTATTAGAGGGAGACCTCGCCTAAGGTACGGTAGCCGTACTTCAAAAAAGTGCTTCTAATTTTACCAGATTTACAAGTAATCCCGCTGTGTCCCCCTAATGGAGCAGAGCACTCTTAGCATTGAGTCCCTCCATTTGCAGCGACTGGCTCTTAGACGTTGTTTTGGTGTCGCTTGCATATTAGCTTTAGAGATTTAATTCTTTTGACATTGCATCCAGTGAAGCTTATAAAAAAAAGATACATTTTTAAAGAAAAATGGTTTGATACTGAATGTGAAGCAGCGAGAAGAATATCTTTTGGATGGCTAAAAGTTTTTCGAAAGTTTGGAGAGGAGTTCTTTAAAAAAATGTACTACCAAAAAAATACAGCTTTTAAGCAAATATGTATGAAGAAAAAGAAAATTTTTTTTGAAAACGAAGCTCTAAAATTGGTGAACTGTAAAGATACAAAGGAGTTCTGGTGTGCGATTAAAAAATTCAACGGTAGAGCACCCCAAATTGGCACTCAGCTAGACGCAAGGACACTGATGGCCCACTTTCAAACGCTGTTGAACCCTCAAAGTAGCATACTGCCGTTTCACTACGCAAAGCCATTAATTAAAAATGAAATATTAGATGCACCTATTACACAGGGAGAAATATATAACGTTTTGAAAAAACTTCAAGATGGGAAGGCACCTGGAGTTATCCGATCAACCCATTGAATTTTTTAAGTATGCGACAAGTAATTTTATCGACAAAATAGCGGATATTTTCAATGGGATGCTGGAAACAGGTAACCTACCGCCACAGTTCAAACAAGCGATAATATATCCGATTCACAAAAGCTGATCCCGCAAATTATCGTGGAATATCTTTCCTCAACTCATCTTACAAGATTTTCACAAAACTTTTAAATGAGCGTTTGTCAATTTGGATCGAAAACAACAATTTGATCAAAGAATTCCAAGCAGGTTTTCGGAATGGTTATTCAACCGTAGACAACATTTTCGTACTGCAAAACATTGCTGGGACATTCCTCGAACAAAAAAAGAAATTATTCGCCTTTTTCGTTGATTTCAAGGCAGCTTTCGATAATATCGATCGAAAAGCTTTAATATTCAAACTTTATAACGCTGGAATGAGCCAAAAGTTTGGGAGAGTTATCGAAAATATATACGAGGACAATCAATCGAGTGTGTGGAGCGGGACCGAAATATCAGAATGGTTTGAAACAACTATGGGAGTAAGACAGGGATGTACACTAAGCCCATATCTCTTTGCTTTGTACATCGATGTACCTCATCGACTTTCTACCTGGAGGAATAGAGATTGCAGGACATTTAATAAAGGCACTTTTATTTGCAGACGATGTGGTTCTATTTGCATATTCACCAGAGTCCTTACAATTAATGATTAACCGTCTTGAGTTGTACTGCCAATTATGGAATCTTACGGTTAACCTAACAAAATCAAAAATTATGATCTTTAAGAAGGGAGCGGGTAGAGTGTGCAGAAACGAAAAATGGTATCTCAACGGACAGCCCATTGAAATTGTGAAAACCTATAGATATCTCGGGGTGACAATTGCTAGTAATCTCAGTATGGAACCTCACCTAAAGGAAAGACTAATAAAAGCCAAAAGTTCCATATCGGCTACATGGAAAAAATGTTTTTCAAATCAACTAATTGACCACAGCGTAAAGTACAAGGTTTTTCAAGCTGTATCAGAATTTGTTATGATGTACGCAGCTCAATCTTGGGGATACTGCCAATATGAAACAGTAGAGAAACTCCTTAGATACTACATAAAACGATGCTTTAGCTTACCAAGTACAACTCCAAACTATGTGATCAATATCGAAACAGGACTGTCACCGCTTTTCATTAAATCAATAAAATTGCATGTAGATTAATTAATAAAAGTTTTAGAACTGTCGGATGATAGACTTCCAAAAATTATTGCGAAGAAGGTAATCGAAAGGAATACGCTCTGGTATAAAAAACTCGAAGAGCTAGCAACGTACTGCAGATTCGAATGCAATTTAGCTGATGGAAACGAAAGATACCGCAAGGATGTGCTTGACAATCTTATTGCCAAAGTAGATGAACAATACAGAGTTGATTGCGTAAATATGGCTTCATCGTCCGTTCACCGAGCTACATACAGCGTTTTAAAACACAATCTGTCAGAAAAAAATTATTTCCACAATGACAACAGCAAAGAACTAATCTCGCCTGTTTTTAAGATGAGAGGCGAACTAATACGCCTTAATTATTTCCCACATCGTCCAGATCTACAAATTTATTGTAGTCTTTGCAACTTGTCTGAGAGAGAAGACGTCATACATTTCATCGGAAGATGCCCCATCCTTAAAGAAATAAGAAGATGTTTTCTAGGAAACGACACAATATTTGAGGAAGAAGTTAAAGCCTATCTAAACTGCGAAAGCGATGTAAAACAACTTTTTTACTTCTATAAAGCAGCAACCAATTACCGTAGTAAAATTATTACTGAGAAATTTTAACTGTGTAAACAAAAAAAAAAATCAAATTAGTACACTATTTTTTAATTTTTTGCTTGTTTACATATCTTTAAATCTTTTTAAATTCATGAATTGAATATACTTTAAAACAAACTTGTTATTAGATGTTTAATTTCACGTCAATCAGGCAGACGGCAAAGCCATGCTTAATGATTTTTGTAACATAAATTTGTATTATAAACAAGAAAACAAACAATAAATCTAATCTAATCTAAAATCTAAACATTGCATCCAGTGGGAAAGCACTCAATAGTTCAACAATCAATTTCATGTCTGATATCGGTAGCGATCAGATCCTAACAGTGTCAATTTTTTACTTTATTTTAGCATATGTACGAGTATATATGTAGATTGCTCATTAATAAATAAATAATACGCGTCTTTCTGTTTAAATATTTAAACAACTATCCGTCTCACAGGCCTTTCATTTGTCATCCTTCACCATATCCTCTGGGGATTTAAGGCTTACCATCTGCATAGATATGTAGATACATGTATTTATATCCTTTCATACATACGGTCCATTAGGTACTATTTCCGCTTCCAATTTTTGAGCTTTTGGTCAGTTTAACGATATCACTTCCTAAATGTTTTGCCCTTAGGCAGAATCCATTACCATTCGTTCACTTTGTGACCTACCCCTTCAACAACAACCAGACAGTCGCAACAAAGTGTAAATGCTTGCTGATCCGTTTAAACTTAGCGAAGCTTTGTTTTGGTTTGTTTCAGTCCCCATTCGTTACATGTACCTATCTATATACACTGTATTGGTTCCTGCTTTGCCAAGTGGAGTTCCTCACTATACACACCCTAACCAGCACACCAAGGCCAACCCACTCATTGTTCACGCACTTTGACGCGCTACAATAGACCTCACACACTATTCTCCATTAAAACAATGGGACTCGTAGTCAATTTGGTGTCAGCGCGATACCATAACAGTTACACCACATCCAACAGACAACAAACTTCCTAGATCCTCGCCTTCCCTTCAGAGCGCCCTCAAAAAACACAAACCTTATCCGCAGAGGATGTCCCTAAACGAATTATGAGAAGGATAATTGGCCGTAGGGTTACATCTGATGTGTTTGTTAGGAGCGGCGATGGTAACGAACAAACGCCAAATGCCAGCGTCCTTGTTGTCCTGGACATACTCGACGTCCTCCAAACTAAACACTCTATAATAGCTCTGTTGTTTTGTGTGGAAGATGAATGTCACTGGAACTGTTGTGTATGCCATATACAGATATGTACGAGTATATATACTTACACCTACATATTATATGGCTAATGGCAACTCAACTCAACTTAAGCCCGCATTGCTGCATGAGTGTGTAAATTATGTGCCAAAGATACGTAAATTATTACGCCTCAGGGACGATTGCAATTGGAGATAATGTTTGGGGGCCCCATTGTCCCATCTTGTTACCAACACGCCACTTCCACACTTTCTAATATCCTAACCCAGGATAGTACAATAATATGGATAGGAATACTCATACGTACAGACACGCACACTATTGACAAGTTCTGTCTCTTGTCTGAAGGGGTAATATGGATTGTCAAATCAAAATTCCATCTATGTGTGTGCGTGTCCTTTTGAAAAGAATTGTCGAAGGAGGGCTGTTAAAGCGCTTAGGGATTAATAAATTTTCGAAGCAAATATACAAAGGGTGTTGACGGGTTTTGCTTTTCTTGTTTTTATTTTTTGGAGGCGAAGATTGAATGCCTGAGATAATGGCTTCGCAAGAAGGTGAAATGAACTGATTTATGGGCAGATTTTCAGTTGCAGAGATAGCATCCGGTCGAAGGTTGTTGGTTCTAACCTGCCCGGGTACTTCTTTATAGAGAAATCGAATGAATTACCCTAAGGTCAAGTGATTCTGGCTTCTACTAATCAACTGGTTTCCATTTGAAAATGTTTGGAAAGAATTGTCTAAAAATAATATAGGCTTCCTTGATATACAATATTTTACATATTTTCATATTAAACGATGTTTATGTAATAATGGCGTTGCCCCAAGTGGTTGATTTAACTCTTTTTTGTGCCCCTACTCCCTATGTACAACATACTCGCAGACTTGGAGACTAGCGATTTTAGAAAGAAAAGCTAGCCTATGCATGTTTTCTCATTAGTATTAGTTACAAACTTACTAATTTAGATGACTCTTCAGTTCGATGTGGGCGTGGTCGCCTTCCATTACCGAACACCACCTTAGATGTTCTTCCACAATCGCATTGTTCCTCCATGTGCATTTTTGTGACCGAGTCAACGTCGCAATACAACTCGCAAAGATGGCTATTATAGGTTGAGTCCCACCTTAGCTAATGTCCAGATGATGTCTGTTTCCGTGAAGCAGAAGGGGCATGATAAAGATCTTCAGTTTAGCTCACATGTTACCCTATTGTTAGTGAAAACCCTAATCGAGGACTCAGGTAGTCCTAACTCAGGTTCGGGTCCTGAATAGCTCTCATGTGGGCCTTGCCCAGCAAGCTTGTAGGCGATTTCATTTCTCAAGCCCTGGGAACCAAACAAGACTCAGTGAATTTAGCCTTCCGACTGCGGTAAGTGAAGACTTGCATTCTTGAGCTATCTTCGAAATCATGAGAGGCTTCATGACTTTGAGCGAGGCTTGGCTACCTTTACAGATGCAGGTACTCCACTGATATAGCTTATAGCCATTAGTACTCTATGTACCCCCGAAGATGGACCCAAGTTATTCTAACGAAGAGTGAAATCTAACGTTTGCGTACTTTAGACATAAGTGCCGCATCCTAATCCGGTTTTGGCGCCATCCGTGAAGATCCGACTACATCCTTTTCTTTGCTCAGGTTATTGACGAAGAAAGTCCTGGCCACATAGAAAACCGATATCATTACATCAAACGACATGTTCATAAGATCGGAACTAAAAGACAGTCGGCACACTCGCAAAGTCATCAAAACTCCAGAGCGTATTGTTACAAAGACCAATTTTTTGTTTCCGTTGGCTTTAAGAGTGCAACCCATGATATGAATATCTTAAGAGTGCTTTTAAAACAGAACCAGGTGTTCTAGGGAAAGCTCCCATGCAGCCGAGATAGATCGCTCTTTAGAGTTTGATAAAGCAGAATTGGCGTGTTTTCGTGAAAGCTTGTTCCACCACACAACCGACACATAGGATATACATAATTGGCTTTATCAAATCCGTATAGATCTAGAGGACCCTTCTCGCTGACAAGCAACACGTATTGCGGACAGCTTTACACTGTAAGAAGGCCGGCTGTACGTTTTCGAAGTGACGTGCTTAGTGTCGATAAAAATTAAACTTGTTGCTGTAAATTTTCCCGCAACAAGTCTGGCTCTCTTTCCCTTGCAAATCCCTTCGGTCGCTCTTTTCGCTGAGTGGGAACACCGAGCTCTGGCGGAGGTGGAGGGCAGTCATGGTCCCATCAGCCAGTGGAACACCAACGCCAGACCTCGGAAAACAACCCATACAGGTCTCACGGGCGGTTATCTCCGCAGAGGGGAACGAGAAGCTTCGGTCGGTGAAGCCCTAAGGACAGGGAGACTCACGACGAACCAGGAACCCAAGGTGCGACAGGAGATCCACCAGGAACACCGTTGTCGGAGCAGATAGATATAGGGTAGACCCACAACGGGCTGCATCAGATAGGACGTCTGAAAGTCGCCGACGGGACGGATGGCCTTTTCAATCCAGACACCCGAATACGATGAACGCGGGTGAGGAAAGACGATGCCTGCAGCCTACACCCCAACAAAAGCCAAGTAACATGGGGTTTAAGGGACATCACATCCCGCCACCGATGTGGATACAGCACCAGCATCACATCTCTACAATGGATGTGAATGTAGCTAGCTAGGTAGTTGGCTCAGATAAAATCGATCTATGGGTGAAGAGACGACGATCTCTTTTACAGCAACACCCCAACGTGTGAGCAACAGTGGTGTGCAGGCAGACGGCCAATACAATCGAGCACACCCCATCGACCTATTAACTTTAAAAGTCAGGTTCGATGGGTGAAGGGATGACGTCCCCTTTTAACCCAGCATCCCACCGATGGAGAACCGAAGGAGCAGCAGAGGCGTGTAGGTGGACGGCCAAGTAATAAGGCAGCCGTATTGCATATGTATGCCGTCAAAAGTTGCATTGTCGGATGCATCCTCAATGTCGAGGATGTCGAGGTAATAGCTTGCGCTGACAGTTTTGGTCTCTTTTGGTGGTATCATCATTTAGACTGCAGGCAGACCAAATAAAAACGTCTTAATGTTTCTGACTTTTGTGCTGCCCCTTGATAAGAAAGTCTATATACTGGAGTTTTGCGGATTACTTATCATTTCTAGTTTTGTGATGCACTTCTTCTGTGAGTATCTGACACTTTATCACTGAAGCATCTTCCTCTAAGAGATAGAGAAGTTATTTTTAAGTCAGGACTAGAGCATTTATATGATCTGTTTCGAGAGAAAAAAAAACGTTTTTTAAAGTGCACTGATAATTAGATTGAGGCGGAAGATGCTAATAAAAGCTCTCAAAGGCTCTCTCAGAACGGGAACTTTTTGATCCAGTTAGTATATTTCTTTTCCACTTAGCAGCAACAATTACTCGGTTTGCATACCGCGGACACGCCAGTCTCACCAACGTTCCATATATTTGAAACACTGAATTTGTGTCAATCCAAAATCTACGATAGTTTGTCAAAAAAAAAATATCGACGCTAGCCTTGTTGAATGAGGTGGCTCTGCCTATACTTGTAGCTTCCGGCTTGATAATAGACAGTTGCCTGTCCCTTTTAAGAAACCCAGTAAGCCAATGCTTACCATCCATCTTCGTTTTGTTCCAGATGTTAGGAAATCGTAACTGAAATTTGATTGTGCTCTTGTACGCAAGCGTGAGAACATTTTTTAGGTATTGATGATGTTTTTTAAACCTCCTTAAACAAACCTTCTTTTTCATAGTCAAAAACTTGCATTGGCCCAAAGCAACCCATACGAGGATTTTCTTGTGAATCTTTGTTTTTTTATTAAGATATCTTCTTAATATAGTTTTTGGTATTCCAAATTCAGACGCGCTTTCCCTCAAAAATTGCAGCCCCAGCTGTATTGATCTGTGCTCTACCAGCTGCGGCTCTCTCCATTCACGTGTGTATGTGCGCATTCTAGAAATTGAAAATAAAAACAATCCCACAGGGTGTTCACCATCCCAATTGAGATTTCGAGCCCCCATTTTCCATCAACATTGTGCACACGCACCAGCAAGGGTAAACCAATGCGATAAACCACTGGTCAGTTCTCAGAGGTGCGGCCTTATGCTAACGAATCCGGCCTTTCCACGAGATCCCCCCTAGTAGCCTTAATCTAACTTACAACTAAGAGGAATATGTTACCTTAGTAACGTACCGACCTAGGAGAGCGCGCCAGCCCTTTCTTGAAGCCACCACAATTTGGTGTACTGTTTCTCGGCATCGATCCGATCCCTGTCCGCAATCGCGGGACTAAAACGGAGGAGCTCCTCAGTATTGGCAACATACCCGTCGTAGATGAGCCGTTTGTCCCTCGCACCGCGGTGGCGGTGGTATATTATCGGGATACCATCAATACTTTGTACTAACCCTTTAGCATCAATATGGAGAAAAGCCTCTGAAGGGTTAGACCCCAATAGAAGTGAGTTCTCGTGGTACTGCCCTTGCAACGTGTCTTCGAATCACCTTAATCAGGAAATTGTCAATCCTATTCAGATTAGCCCCATCGTAAAGGACTTCGTTAACTAGCCTTACCAAAGTCATCAGCACGAACTCCATTATCAATCTTCGTATAACTTGTCCCTTAGTATAACATCATAGTCTTTTTAGCCGTAAGAAATAATGTTTGAACTCTTTTGCCTTTTATGGGTGCCACCAAGGGTGTAGATTTTTGGTTGGATTGCAGCGCAGTGGTCTGAAAATTAAATGAGCATTTCGAAAATGCAAGTTCCCGAATCGGCAATAGTTCTCTAGTAAAACAGATATTCTAATCGCAATCAATACCTTCAAGATGAGCAAGCTGTTGTGCATTGAATCAGTAGTGTATATGGTAAGCTTTGCACAGTGGGGTTGCTCGTGACAATATCATTGCTACTATTAGGACTGCCTGTGAAGGTGCAAAGTGTCGTATTCTTCGGAAAGGTGTGAAATGGTTTTGAATGTCAAAATCTGTTAATAGGAGAGATTCCCTCCATGTCGGAGCCAAACAAACAAAGACATTTCACCTGAAAATCCTCGTTGATGACATCTGCCAGGGATCTGGAATTTATAGCAAATACAGTAGGGATTCCGATAAATGTGGCGAAAATAGACAACCTGTTTCTCAAAATATCAATGAGCATAGTTATTAAATAGAAAGCATTCAAATAAGCCCAAATTCTAGCATCAGCACCATAGTTTTTGGAATAAATAAATATCTAATTGCAACTAAAAATACTATTATCTTTATTCATATTGCAATTAATAATATTATCTTCTTTCAGAACTTTTGCGCTATATAATAAAAGAACGCACTCTGTACCGCACATTTGAATTTCTATTTGAAGGTCAATACCAATACAATTCCCCTCCATCGAATGTTATAACAAAATATCTTTTCCATTAGAAGCAGTAAAATCTCTCACGTTTGCAATATCCTTAAAGAGCACTTAGTTCCTTTCGAATAGCAGCAATAGAAATCCGATCATAAAATGTCTCCCTAACCATCCAATCAGGGTGCAATCAATAGTGCAATCCCTTTACCAAATCAAGTTACACACTGAGATATACGAGTAAGTATCTCAACAGTCCAAATAAGCACACATAAACCAACTTAACAACAACGTAAGGATGCAATCATGGAGTCCAAACTAGCGCTGCTGATTGGCAATAAAAGTACATTTTTAGACCCTTCTACATATTCGGATACTTCGCGAAATCGCATAAACGACTTTGGCTTTGCTCTTGGTGAAAAGAAAATGGAATTCAAAGCCAAAGTAGGATGAGACAACAAAAAATAGGGACACGACTTAGTCTTAGGAACTTGCAGTTTGTAGTTATCTTCATTTTTAACAGTCTGAGTCAAAGACGATGGATCTAAACGTGGCGGAAATAGAGGAAGAATTATATACTCGTAGATTCCTACAAAACGTGTAAAGTGCTTACCAGATGCTTTTCGGTATCAGAATTAGATGGTGTATAGTAGCTTTAATAGCAATTTTAATGCTTTCCTTAACGCCGCGCTACTGGATCTATTATATGCTTCAAGATTACCGATCAGCCTATCTAAAGCACTCCTCTCCTTTAATATATTGTACGAGTAGCATTCATTAGAATAAAGGTCCGGTCTCCTTTATCTTCTTCTTTTGTATTCTTTGGCCATTGGCTGGAGCTGTATTATTTAGCAGTGAAGCAGTTCCGTGTTTTATTTATTTTGCACACATAGCAGACTGGAGTAGAATGTGTATATCCTCTATTAACGTATTTATCATCTAGCACATTTTTAAATGGAACTGGCAAGATCAGTCCACCGTGCAACTCTAGCTAACCAGCTCGGCGCTGGGCCCCGATCTCTGAAATCTCGTGTAAAATGGGCTCCTGCACGTATAAGTGCCTCCGGGGATCACTCTAATGCGGACGTTGCCGTCGATTTTACACAGGTAATGAAAGCGGTATCCTGTGAAGAGGCCAAGCGTAATATAAGGTGGGAGGCCGCGAGAGTGCCGGACTGACTGCGGAGTCATAGCTTTGAGCTGGCGCCCGAAAAAACGAAGATCATTGTCTTTACCAGGCAACGATGCTTTGATGGGCACTTTCATGTGAATGTCGCTTCTGCGATAGTCCGCCCGAATCGGTTATTCGCTACCTCGGAATGTGGGTCGACACAAAACTAACCTTTGAGGGGCATACTGAGTGTCTCTGAAAGTATCTTAGATATGTGCAACGATATGTCGGGTACCCTCGGATCGTATGCGCTTATCGCACAGCCTCCGCAACCGCCGTTATGGTGATTTGCAAAAACCATGCACGTCGTGTTGCTGACTCGGGAGCGTTGATTAAGTTTTCCAATGTCGGAAGCCGAACAGGATACCGACAGACGGTATAAAGCATTGGCGTGCGGGCAGCATGCATGTGATGAGGAAGTTATAGTTAGTTGGACACAACGACTTATACTAGTGTTGCGCCCGTAGCTGGAGTGAAATCAGGGTGAGATGAATTAATATTTTATCCAGCTCTCATCGGACACTGGCAGTTCAACGCATACTTCCAGCTCATGGCGGTAAAAGCTTCACCCAGATAAAATTATTGCAATGCGGTAGAATATATCGCCAGGTACACAGTCTTTGCTTGTCAGGGCCTAGTATTCACTCCAAAAAACACCGTTCCCGCGATGTTGTGCTGCAAAGGCGCGTGGATGATATTGGTACGGAACAGAGCTGCTCTGACTCCTCCGGGCTGTCAGCAAAGCGAGACATTAGGTCTCTGAACGAACAGCCGATATTAGAAGCCTGAAAAGGAGTCCACCGATAAGAGACAATGGTACCCTTCGGCGTGCTTGTGATGAGTGTCTTTTAGACTAGCTGAGAGACGAGCAATACGTTAAAAACTCTATACGCAGAAGCAAATAAGCACTTTAAGAACATTTGCCATACAAAAAAGCTAGCGTTTAATGAACAAAATATTGCTCTTTTAAATAGAGGAAGGTGATTAGCAGAATTTTGGAAAGCTGTTAAACCTATTAGTGTTAAAAAAGCATCCTCTCCTTAGGCTTGCAAGCGGAACAACTAAAAAAACACTTCTCAAATCTGCTCAACGCAACACAAATCTCTCAGTTGTTTCAATATGCAGCGCCATTAATTGTCGACGAATTCCAGAATACACCGATAACTCTAGATGCTAAAAATAAGGCTGCCCCAGGAGACGACGAGAGGACGAGACGACGAGTATTTTATTGAGTTTTATAAGAATTGTACACGCGAATTAATATTAGCGCTTGTATCTTACTTCAATCGAGTTTTTAAAAATACAGATATACCAGGATCGATAATATTTCCATTGCACAAGAAATGTATCCATAATAACCCGACAAACTATAGAAGTACATATATCGTTTTCACATTTTTAAATATGTCAACAAAGCTTTTTGGAGCAATGTTTTTTAAAGGACCTCAAGCGGGCTTCAGACAGAATTACTATACTTACGAACAATGAATAAATCTACAAGAGGAACTGCAAAAAGATTTATGAGCATCTCGTGCAAACTGGGTCCACTTGAGTTGTCGCAATAGCTGACCGGCTCGGTATTGCTCGTTCAACCGTGAATATCTCTGCTGTGGCCGAAGACGTCCAAAATAGTTCTCAAACGTCGACAAAACATCGATGCACACAATTTGGCATCAGCATATGTTCATTGTGTTGAATTTTGATGAAAGACCTAAAGATGTTCCATTAGAAAGTGCAAACTGTTCACCAATTTCTGCCCCTGCTGACCGTCAAGTGAGGTTCACTTACTCCCTGGTCAAAGAAGAGGATGATTTCGTATCCAAAATCATAATGAGAGATGAAGCCCATTTCCGCGCTGTGAACAATCACCTTAAGGGTACAAAAACCCCTTGAGCGCGCGCTCATTATAAAAAAAAGGCCATTTCCAGTTAAGTGGTTATGTATATAAATAAAGTTTGCATTTCTGGGGCACGGAGAATCCACATGAAATGCACGACGTGCCATTGCATCTCCTCAAAGTGACTGTTTGGTGCGGTATTTGCAGTTTTATTTTTTTGAGGACGCCGACGACACCACCATACCTGTAACTGGTACAGACAGATGTTAAACGAGTTTTTTTTCTTGCCGCAAGTTGCTTAATTGAGTGTCACGCTTTGTTGTTTCCAGCAGGACGGAGCAAACACTCGCTCACGATGGAGATTTTAAATCACCAATTTCCAGGCCATGTGATCCCTCGTTTTGGCGATTTGAACAGGAAGACCAGATCACCAGATCTCACGACGCCAGACTTCTTCCATTTGGGGATTTTTGAAATCTCTAGTTTACCACAACAAACCACAAGCCGTGAAAGTCTTCAAAGCCAACATTGAAGAGTCAGATGTTTTGGAAGCAACAATTCAAAATGCCGTAAAACGAGCAAACCATCAACTCAGATGGTCATGCGAATGATTTTTTTTTTTTTTTTTTTATAATTTACGCGCGCCTAAGGGGTTGATACCCTTTTACTGTTGCCAGGGCGCGGGCGGAAAGATAGAAGGAGGAGAAAGGAAAATTGTTTTTGTAGTGGTTTGAAACTCAGGTGTGTTTGGTTTCTATGTTTGCTCTCCAGGGGTGGGAGTCCGAATAGGACGGAGAGTTTTTCTTCACTCAGAGTGATTCGAGATATAATTCCCAGTATAACAGCCAAATCTACGTGTCAGTGTTATGCCTTCACACGCAGAATTTTTTTGTCTGAGTTCCAATTATACAATGAAAAACTGATTTTGCCATGGGCAGGATTCGAACCTGGACCCTCCGAGTGAGAAGCGTTTGCTACTACCACTACACCAATTTTTTCAACTTAATGCCATCAATTCTACACCTTCAGATAAACTTTTTATGAAAACTGAACCCAACTTTTTTCGATTTTAACAAAATGGCAGCCAATTCATATTATGACATTACTTTTGCTTCACCTTGTATAATGAAATAAAGTCAATTACTTCTCGTACTACTATTACTAGTGTTATTTCGAGTTTTATCATTTAGTAGAGCCATTTAGGGCTTACTAAATCTATTAGGTCTTAACTGTTAACCCGGCGATTGTCATCGGGTTATTATTTGTTTTATTTACGAGGCATTAGAGGCATATACCCGCAACTAGAATACAAATCAAACGAAGCATTATCCAAAAACTATAATGAGGGGAAAAGAACATGGTCCAAACTGCGTCCTTTGCGGAAAATCGCTCTTGATGGTTAGAATTTAAAAAAATAATTTTTTTTTCAACGAAAACAAAATGTGTCCTACCGCCACACATTGATAGGTACTCGTATATGCAGGGAGAAAGGTTAAAACTGAGGATGCGATAGAAAAAAAAGGAGTCAAAACGAACACCGATAGTGTAAAATAAATACCGAAACTATTCGCCAGGATCCGTGTCAGGACATTGTAATGCGATTTTCATGAAGTTTATTACAATGCCACCCACTTTCCATTCGTACTGATAACCCCAATCCTTACCTTCAACTCGTGTCGTTTTTTTTTTGTCTCCTGTTTTTCTGATTTTCAGTTCAATATCGAAAGGGAGGTGACTTAAGTTTCGTTAGATCCTTTACTATTATCATCATATACTTGCTTCCTCGAACATTGTACGCTGCATACCATCACTTTCGCCAACGTAATGTGAGTCCTTGAACATAAAAGTTATCCCCTTCTTCGCATAAAACTGGCAAACGATAGAAAAAAAGAAATTTTAAAGGATCTACAGAAGTACTCGAGGAGGAAAAATTCGGTGAAAGAGGAACAAAACTACGAAAGGAAAAAAAAAGAAAAACAGGGAGCCGAAAGGATTCATAGTAACTGCGGTGTAATAAAAGTTTTACATTGATTTACACTCGCATTGCGGCGATGGCGATAAAAGAGACAGATCCCCACTGTGAAAATGATGCGCTGGAGCTACAGACTTCGCCGAAGGGAGCTGAAGACGAGCTGGGAGATTCGAAGACAACGCACTCAAGTGCTAGTGACTCGAATATCTAGCAGATAATGGTGAATGTGTGTTGTTACTAAAGATATTGGATTAAGTTGAAATGAAACGATGCCACTGCTGGAACTATGTACTGCTTCTTTAGCGGGTGGTTGTAGTGGGTTTTAGAATAGATGTCAGATTGTACGGTGTCGTGTCGTGTATTCTGTCGCGTTCTACCAGTAACGATAGAAACACTGTTATTCAGCTCTCGATTCTCAGTTCCGTTTAAACTATCAGTTTTGTGCGTTCTAGAAAAATAACAAAAAAAAAATTCAAAAACTTTTAAGGAGAAATTTTGTTCCCTCTAGTGGGCGAAACGTTTTGCCAGTTACAAAGGAATTGACAGGATTGGTATTTCAGTAGAAACGTAAACCTAGTAGAGACACTTCGCATACAAAGTGGCATAAAGGGGTAATGATGGTAGTTTTGAGATATTTGTATGCTGTGATAGTGGCCATGTTAGATTTGTACCACGTCAATAACTGGTTTAAGAAAGGTTTGTCTTAGTCTTGGTATCAACGGATAGTTGAAATTTGGGTTGGGGTTATGGATTGTAGTCACGTTTTTAATACTGATTAAGTCTTCTGATGCAGAAACTGATAAAGATGAGTCCCTAAGGGTAATCGATGGTGAATTTGTGGGAATGGTAGAATAAAGTTCGGTTCGTTAGGTTAATGACCCTTTTGGCTTTCCCTAGGTTAGGACACTTTTCAGCTAACTTGCGGTGCTACCCTTTGGTGGCTCCAATTCTAAATTTTTGAGTTTCGTATGGATTTTCAGTTAATTTAAACTTTTGCCGCTCCTGATGAATTCACTAATACATGGTATGTTGCAAATTATATTAGCGATTTGTATATGCATATTCACGAAACCAGATGAAACATTTCTTATTGATTTGATTTGCATCTATGTACCTCTCTTTGGAAGTCGGACAAGTGTTCCACATCATGTCCAGCAGTAACTTAGAAAATACTGCCGCAGTGTTGCGAGTAAAAAAATTACTAGAGGATTCTTGAGCATTACCTGTTAGTATGGGTTACATACCTAACGTATGAAATCGGCAAGGGCTCAACTGCCACCACTTGCAGTCCCAAAGTAAGCAAAGTACCACCAATTCCTATTCTGCCCCAATTGCACATTTCCAGCCTAATACACGGGTGTTATCTAGGACTCAAGTGCCAGTAAGGTAAATATACTTCCTATGATTCTGAAAAGAAACTAGACGAAACGTCGCGAACACTGTCCAGACTAGATGTTAAATGGTAAAGACGACCTCTCAGGATTGTATAATACTTCAATTCTCGAACAGTATTAAGAAGAAGTTAAGTCCTGGAAATTCATCTGATGGATTTTGCCACGCACGAATTTGAATGAAACCGGTATGCAACCAACCACTAGACGGAGCTTAGACGTCGCGGGATATTTCACCTCCCATAAAAGCTGAAACGCCAATGCGGGCGAGATCGGTTCACCTACCTCTTTGTAGCGTCTAAATGACTCTGATTGCAGACACTGACGAAAGCAGAGAATATTTGCATTCAAGCAGCAAACACTCATTACGAAACTAAGTCATCCAGTAATCGACTTACCTCTTCCTAGAAGGTATGCTAACCGCCATTTTAAGTTTTCTGATACTATTATGGTCAGGCTTGTAAAGATCTCGCATCCTTGTAATAAAATTGGTAAAAGAAGAGTTTTTGCTAAGATTAATTTGGTTTTTATTGGTAGAAGATGCTGAGTGACCCATAGAGTACGAAGTCCACTGTAAACTTTGCCGATGATGGAATTAATGTAAGTATCCCAAGAACGATTTGAATTAAAAGCCGCACAAAGGATTTTAGCGGAGACAGCCCACTCTATGGGCATTTGATTTATATAGACAGCCTGACGGCCTGATAGATAAGAAGGTCTTCGGTGTATTAAGAGTATATTACTTTCGACTTGTCAGCAATAAGATGAAAATCATGTTTAATTGATCTGTCTATAGGAGAGTTTAGTTTCATTTGTTGGGCAGCTTATCATAAGTTGCACATCATCAGCGTACATGTGGCAGGTTATTCACTTATAAGGAGAAAAGTCTAGGTCCAAGGATTGATCCCTGTGGCACTCCACTATGGATGCTTAAGAAAATTGGAACTATTCTCACCAATGCAAACACATTGTTTTTCCGTTTAAGTAAAACCTGATAAGAGTTACGGACAGGAAAGAGAAAACGAAACAGTCTTTAAGCTTACTGCAAATGATCGCATGGTTGACTGTGTCAAATGCCTTTGAAAATGTTAAGAGCTGATGTCTGTCCATTGCGTCACGAATCTCGTCTACAATTAATATAAGCGCAGTGTTGTAGCTTCTGTTGGGTCGAAAATCAGACTGATGTTTACATAGGAGATCTTTGTTATTTAAGTAGTAACGAATTTGTTTCAGTGCTAACTTTTCAAAGGCCTTTGACAAGTAAAGCAGAATAGGGATTTTCCTGTATTCAACCATATTCCCCATTCCTTTCTTAGGGACGGGACTATTTTCACTCTTCTCCATTCGGAGGGAAAAGTAAAAGTAGTGAATATACTATTAAAGATGTATGTAGGTAATGTGGGGAAGTATATAAAGCAGAAGCAGTTTCATAAACTTTGGATTTAGGCAGTCGAGACCAATAGGATTGGATTTTACAGAGAGGAGTGCTTCAACAACATCTATTGGGTTCTACCACATGAAATGTTCAATTTTGTAGTAAAAATTTAAAAGAAAATATTATTTTTCCGTAGATTTTTATTCAATCAAAATAGGATCCCTTGCCATCTATGAAATTCTTCCAACATGATACAAGGTCAAATATTCCTTTTTCGTAAAAGTGCTGACTTTTTGAGGCAATGGTAATCCGTTGGGGAAATATCAGGAGAGTATGTGGAAGTGAAAGAATTTCGAATTCCAACTATAGCAGGTATGGGGTCTAGCATTATCATGCAACAGAATCACACCTATTGCCTATTAGCCAACGCAGGCTGCTTTTCAGCCAATTTCGTATGCATTTATCGTTTCCCCTGGTTGAAGAAATCAAAAATGGATTGGTCCTTTCGATGTTACCATAACATTTTTTGGGTGAAAATCGGGCTTGGGGTTTGTTTTGGTTTTTCATTTGCATCCAACCACCGCCCAGATCTTTTACGATTAACATATAGTATCCACTTTTAATCACAGGTGACTATCCGGTGCAAAAACAGTTCAGTTTGGTTTCTTAATGTAAGCGATGCGCAGATTTCCAGGCGCCGTAATTTTGGGATTCGTTCTGTTCATGGGGTACCCACTTATCGAGGTTCTTCACCTTTCCTATGACAGAAAGGTGTCGACTTGTTTTCATTGGGTATACTCTCATGCTTTGTGCAATCTCTCCATTTTAAATTCGTAAAGGAAGAGGGTCCGAATTTGAACTGCTGACAGCATGGTAAATAATTCCTAGAAAAAAAGTAACGGTACTTGTAACTAACCCTAAAATTCTCACACACTTTATTTCATATAAAAAGAAAACTTAACGTTCTGACACAGATGGAGAAGTTCTTATTTCAGACTGAGCGAAAATCTGATTTCATGTGCTACAACCCAATACCTCGGTGACTCTATAGAAGCAGGAAGCCCGTTCAGTGTCATTTGCAGTGTTAGACTATAGAGATAAGAGCTGCAAGAAGGATTGCTGTATGAGGAAATGAAATGCAAGTTCAACTGGTCACAGTTAACATCAGTGGGGACTACGATATTTTTCTTACCGATATCTAGATCGCGAAGCTTCTTCCACATATTCGTAGAATCACCCAACGAAGACGGGTTAAACTTGTGATTATAAAAAGTTATTCTGACAAATCTGATTTTCAAGACAACTTGTTGCAAAACCCGGGGAAAATAAAAAAAATTAATTTACAACAATGGCAAATGCCGGGCTGCCGGCAAAAAAAAAACAAACTTTAAAAATGATAGACAACAACGAACCGCAACCACACGGGTGGTGGTTGATGAGCGAATGAAGAGGAGTGCGCAAAAGCGAATGTGAGTCCAAAAAGGGAATTGCAACAAGCAGCTGCTGGTTAGCTGCACACACCGGCTGCTCAGCAAGGGGGAGGTTCGGGAAGATCGCTCAACGCAAAAGTCGCAAACAACACAACAGGTAGGCGCCACCCAATTTTTAAGGCAAAATTGGGAAAACAGATAAAAAAAACACACGACTTATCTTTTCCCTGATGGGGAATTTATACTTATATTTGATCTTTTTTTTGTTTCTTTTGAGGGAGATTACAGGGTATGCCGAATTTTTATCAAACCAATTTTTTTTGTTTAAAAAAGTTTAAATTAATTTTAAGTGAATGGGTCGGCTTTTGGAAGGCCCACAGTTCCGCGTTGTCGTATCGGTAAAACTAGCGGGTCGCGCAATTAAATAAATCTAACCGTCTTACGAACGGTTTCAAAGGAAAACGGGAAGAAGGCTTACGGACGCGGGTTTACTGCACAAATATGTGTTATTTAAAAAGGGTACTTAGCTGTCTAATGGGTTTCCTGCCTATGCGGGGTCGCTCTCTAGCGGGGTCTCTTCTGGTGGAGGAGGGTAAGCCGTCTCCGCCACATGCTCTTGTTCTCGTTCTTGTTATTTTTATCGTTTTCGTTTTTTTTTCTTCTCTTTGTCGTTGGTTTTTTTTGTCTTCGTTTGTTTTTTTTTTCTTTTTTTTCTTCTTTTTTTTTGAGGCTCTGGCCAACAAGTGATTGCTTTGGTTCGAAGCCAGCCCTCTGACCCGAAACCGAAGCTATCGTTGAGAGCTTCCATTGGGACCGCCAGATAGGGAGGAAAACCTAACTTATTAGGGGTCCAATGGGGAGTCAGTAAACCTTCTTGCAGACATATGGAGCAGTAGAACGACCGCGGGGAATTGTGGGCTTTCCTTTACAATTTTTAACTTTTAGTGGGGGTAGGGGGTTATACAAATTTTTAGTGCTGGGGCAAACAATGTCGGATAGGGTGGGCTCGCGGCCATTGTTGATGGTGTTGACCTCTCGGGGCATCAGGGGGCTGACCGTCCGTCCGCTAGAGTCTCCAGGCTGTCCGCCTGGCTCTATCAGGGGTACCTTTGTGGTCATCTCTGGAGTGGTAGGCCGGGGGAGGGAACTGAATTCAGAGGATCCAGTGAATCCCACCTGTGCCGTGGCATCCAGAGCATGACGGAGGGAAGAAAAGAAGGGACAGCAAAAGAAGGGGGAGGAGAAATGAACAGACAACAGATGGAAAAGGGAGTGGAGGATTTTTGGGGCGTGATTTGCACGCAGCAAACTTTGTTGCGATATTCATTTTGAAATTCATCGATATGAAATCTCCACCACTTTCGATAAGCAGTGTCGCGTTGGACTATGAGTTTTTAGATGATAGGGGTAAGCCATTGAGGGGACCTAAAAGTGCGCAGAGGGATGTTGTTCTCATATAGCTGTAGTACCTGTTGCTATAGGAACATTACTTGGTGGTCTACAGAGGGCATGTACTATATGCTATCTCAACGTATTCAATTAACATCGGCGAGCAGTTTAGTATAATCTGTATTTTGAGAGTCACGGTACAGAGAAAAGTCTTCCAGTTCATGGGTGGGAATGTTTGAGTTAACCGCGGCCATTTCATGCTGCCGATATACTAGGCTGATCCAGATTATTAATTAGTTTGGAATTTAGATCACCACAGATAACTATGTTTGAGTAAATACATGACATAGCCTCAAGAACATCTAGCAGTGGAGTAAAACTTATCCATTTATTGGGCCTATAGACAACACCAAGTATTAGCCTTTCAGTTTTACATGTGATTTCAACAATCAAATAATCAGGACTCCCTGGAGGTGATTAGTTCATGACTTTGCCCCTATGGAGTTTTCGTAGGTATGTAGCAACGCCTCCACCAATGCAGTGCGGCCAACCTGATTAGCTTAAAATATTTCATAGAAACATTTTTCACATAGCTGTGCAGCCAGGTTTCGGACACCCACACTGCATCAGGACGAGAATTATCAAAGGTATAGCGGAATTCGTCAGTTTTAGGCAAGATACCTTGCGAGGTAAGATGGCAGATGTGAAACCCATCACTCTGAGCTCCAAGCACCCTATTCATTTTGTTAAGAGATCCATGCAAATTGTAGGTATGGGGTGGGAATGAAAAACACGAAAGTTATTATCTGATAAAACAAATAGAAATGTGGATTGACTTACCGCGCTCAATGAATTAAGATGAATTTGATTTTGTGACAATTTGGAATTAATAGATTTAAATGTTTTAATTTATTTAAATTTAAAAAAAGTGTAAGCCATAGAGGATGGCAAATGCAGAAATATACTCGTATTTAATTTTGGAGCAGACGGCAACTCTATACATCTCTTCCATTACTGTTGTTGTTATTGTGGCTCGCAATCTCTTTTAGGCCATCGAAGCCTAGAATATGAAAGCTTTCGCCTTCTGATGAAAGCATTACGAACACTGATCCACGATTTGTGTAAGCTGCGAAGAGCTGAGCTTTTCGCTAGAGACGAACAGCACTCTGAAGGGGAGCACGATTAGTCCTAGTGAGATTTTCATTCAGAAAGCAGCTGGCGTTGGAGTCAATACCGACATCATGGAGGCAGAGAGTTTTCAGTGTCTTTTCCCGATATATTTTTGCTGCATGTAGAACGGAGTTTCGCTCTCGTGTGCTGGCGGAGGTAGGGTGTTGTTGTTTCGGGAGAAACCCGAGAAATGTTAACTTTACTGCAGAGTGCTTGGAACATGGACTGCAGATTTTCACCGTTCACTATAGGAACACCAAACAGAACAGCATCGGCGACGATTTACTCTCTCTTCAATGAGTCGATGTGACTGTTTATGTTATGCAGCTTTTCCTTTAGCACTAAATTTTCAGTGCCCGTTTCCACTTTTTCAACTTGATCTATAACTTTAATTATGGTGGATTGTATACCTTCCAGGCGCGCCACCTATTATTTCCTCAGCTCAGCGATGGTTTCAAGGAAATAATTTCCGATCTTCGATATTTCTGTCTGTATTTTCTTAGTGACTGTCTCGTTTTGATGGTTGAGACGTTCATCAAGCTGTTGAAGAGTGATGGAATGGTGATGGGAAGAAGAGTGTGTCGGTGTCGATACCGAGTGGATAGCCAAACCTGACAGGCTCAAGGAGAAGCTCAGCAAGCCCGTACTATAATGAACCGCAAATTTGCAGCGACTACTGTAGGGGAACACGAAGAAAATTCCTAAACAGGCCACTTATGATTAGTGGTTAGGGACCCTTTACAGATAGAAGCAAAAAGGATATCAGAAGCTGGGACTTCCAAGACTGTCTCTGATAACAACACTCGAGAAACCAGTGAAACTGGAAACATTTAGAAGATTTGGCACCTATGTCCACTGAGTTGCTAGCAGAAAGTTGTGATTCGTTTTCAGATTACCTGATCGGAAGAGGCTCCCAACTAGTAACACAATACGCAGTAACTGGTATCTGTCGTCAGTTGTGTTGACGGATGAGGCCAACAAAAACGCTGTTACTTCCTTTGATGACTTCATACCGTCCGGACATCTGTTTCTCAAAAAGATACGTGCATACCGAGCTCCTAGCGAACAGTGAGAACAGCATTTATATAGTAAATTGGAAAAGATTTTCTCCAAGAGCTTCAGATCATCTGTCTAAACTCCTTCATGTTGAAGAACACATGTCTATATCTTCTATGTCCAAGATCCAAAATGCCAACTAACCCGGAAGATTCTACGAGACTGCGCTTCAAAATCTGTTCAGCAGAATTAAGGGCGTACTCTATAAAAATATCGCTCTGCATTTTTATCGACATTAAGGGTGTAAGTGTAACAGAATTCTGATTACGAATGGGGGCTGCTATCAGCAAGTGATGGTGGGCCGCAAGGCAGCGCTTTATCTCCACTATTATGGTGCAAGTTAGTTGACTTTCTGCTTTACGCTCTTAGTAGTCTTTAAGAATACACTAAGGTACGAGCTGTTGATGCAGCTGAACTTTCTGTTGTATCATGCCTAGCGAGTATCTGCTCTTAAGCTCTAGCATCTCACCTAGTGATTAATGCCACCGCTATATGTTTATCTAACGAAGCAAAATATTTAGGTGTCATCTTGGATAATAAACTTCTTTTGACTAAATATGTCACTTTGAAAATCTCAAAGGCGCTGTCGGCTTTATGGCAATGCAATTAAGCTTTCTGGCCAGCAACATCAACCGATCCAGGATGTAGTTTGATAGTTTGAAACCTCTCAGTGGCTACCCTAATCTTAAAACACTCTGACACTATTGGATTCACTGGCTAATCTAAAAATATTTAAGGCATTTGCCGTCTGCAATCCAAACCAATTTTGGGTTTGTCTTTCTGAATTCGCTCTCAGCAGCAATACCATCCACCTGTTCAACAGAAAATCTATTTCATCGATTTCATTTGATCGTAAGTGTCCATCATACATTTCTCGAAGCCGAGTCACCCTCAATTTCACCTGGAAAAAATCAATATTCATTGGGCCATCCAAATCGTATCGACTGTAATAATCTTCATCTACGAATATGTATGCACATATAGTATATACATTAGGGTGTCCCAGGCTATAAGGGTTAAATTTTTTTTTTTAGATAGAGATACGCATACCTTTTTTTTTTTTTCTATTTGACCCAGATAAGTGAAATATCAAATATTATTGCGATCGGATGACGATAACCCGTGCCGACTTAACGCCAAAATCTAAACATAAAAATTAGTATGGAGCAATGGAGGGAAAAGCAAAACTCATTTATTTTTGAAATAAGGCATCCGGTATTGGACTTTATTATTATATTAATTGTTGAAAGTAGGTTAATTATTTATTAATTTTCTTTTTAATGTTTGTTTTTTACAGTCAGGATACTTTTGTCGATGTTCTTGTACGCAACGAAATAAAAATTGCTTTTGCTCCTCTTGAACAGTTAGCAGGCCGTGAAAATCTTGCATCAACTTGACTGCTCTTTCAGCAGAGTCATTAACTGCTTTCAGTTTTAATAGCTTGCTTTTAGCATGTTGGTACGAAGCATTTTTAAGCCACAAAGAGGGGCACTCGTGGAGAAAAGCACCATCAATTTTCAATCGACTAAATAAGGACTTGCTTTTGACTGAAACAAAGTCATCGATGTTTTTTTCTGAAAACAAAAAAAGGAGGATTATTGATATAATTTTTTAGTTATGTAAATAAAAAAGTTAAAAAAACAAACTTAATTTTCAAACTTACCATAAAGTCTGCCACAAAGTTCTTCTTTCGATGGAATGTAGCATTTACCATAGGCAGATGGATATTCTTTGGCTAAGTTAGCAACCATTTTGACTTTCGTTTCTTGGCTTACATCATCATCAAATAGAGACAAGATAGACACTTCGTCTGTCAAATACCACAAATGCAAGCAAAACTTCTGTAATGCTGCTTTCGAGATGCTTTCATCTATTGTTTCATAAGATTTTATAGCTTTCAGAAAACACAAATCCTGGTAAGGTGCTTTTACTGCTAAAATGCATTGCAACCAAGGCCTAACGTATATTGTCACGATGAACAGGCATACGTCTAACAGAGCTTCTTTATCTTTGTTAGAAATTCTTAATTGATCACCAAGTAACGATATTTTTAATGAGTAAATCGCTCTCGCCATCCATCGAGCTTGGTGCATGGCACCTGGAGGCCGGATCTTAAATTTTTTTTCTGCATCGCCGCCAAGAAATATTATTGAAAGTTCGATTAACTCTCTGTAATCATCCCTAGTAATTTCTTTAGTTAATTCAATTTGGTAAAAATCGATAAGTCTGTTGATCTCAGAAACATTCAAACATGATAGCTTTTCTGTACAGCTCTGTATTTTCTCGGGATCGACATTCTTCCAGTTCTCTCGAAATTTCTTGAACATTGGAATGTCTGGGTTTGTGGTAACTTGGCAGATTTTTGCTTCAAACACGCTTTTTAGTACTAATTCGTAGACGTGATGGCGGCAAGCAAAAATAATCATTTCCCTGCCTAGTTTCTGTTCGAGAAGTACACAAGTACCATTGATTCGACCAGTATTTGAAGCAGTCGTATCACAACACAAAATCTGCACTTTATCCTCAAGATTCCAATCAATTATAGCATTCCAAAGTACCTGGGCCTGTTCCTTTCCTGTAGAGTTATCCAACTTTGGTACAGCGATAAGTTGTTCTTTATCGTCAAACGTTATAACTATCGGCAGACGTTCTTCCTTAGATTTGCGTGAATCTAAAGCCGGCAAAAGTTTACCATCCCAGTGGAGTGTTACAATATCCGGAACCTGGTTTTGAAAATTAACCTTTATGGCTTCCGCTCGCTCTTTTCGCTTTTCCGTACGAACCCTTTGAATAGTGGACTTGCTTATAGGAAATTCGTCTGTGTTATGTCCAAGAGCTTCAATAGTTGCTTCAATAATAAACACAGCATCTCTCACACTCAATTGACACCGATCTAATGCTGCCACTAATTTTGGAGTGATAAAATTCTTCCTCATAACAGTTTTATTTATACTGGATTCTGTTTTGGTTAGGTTTGGCAAAATTTCCTGTAAATCCATCAATTCTGAATCAGACGACAAACTTTCTTGTAGCGGGTCATAAGATGATGTTGAAGGAGCTAAGGATGAAAAATATTTAGCACGTCGTTTTTGCTCCTCGACGTTTCTAAGGTGCGCTCTTTCTTCTTTGTGTGTTTGTTTTTGGTCAACTCCGGCTAAATGACCAGGTCGGCCTGGTTCTCTTTGGCGCTGCAAAAAAATCCTATCTTCATCTATCTTTATTAATTGAAGTGCATCCGCATGTGCAATGTCAAACAAATTGTTTAAGTTTGTAACAAACTCATGTCGACGCTGCTCAAACACGTTTTTTGTTTTGTTTGCATTTTTTTGCAAATTTCTCCAAACTTGATACAATGTAATTAATTTTTTAACACAATTAGGTAGATATCTTATCGGGATACGGGCCTTTTCCCAATAAATAATGCACTCGCGAATAGTAAGATTTGCGCTCTCATTGACACTTAAATTCACTTCACGAATATTATAGAACAAAACTGCCAGTACTTGCCCATTAGAGGGAAGTTTTGAACCAGTAATTTGATGTTTAACGTTCCCTATTAAAAATATCTCCTTTCTACAACTGCGTAACTCCACGACATGTTAACAGAACGAGAACAATGTGTTTACTAATAAAATAAACATGCAATAACAAGTTATCGATATGTTATTACTCGCGTGCCATGCCTTGCAAGTAACGACATGTTTAGATGCAAGTCGGCACGGGTTCCTCTGGTTCAAAGTACATGAAACTTTATTTACTATTGTTTTGACAGTATTCGAATAAAATAAGAGGGTATGCGTTACAAAAATTTAAACTTGATTTTTTTGGGACACCCTAATATACATATACGTATTTTCCCCGATGAAATGTGTGTATTTGTATGCATGGAAATCCTTTACAATAAATGTCCTTTGCTATTGCGATACGTGCACAATAAATGTTTCGTAAACTATTCTATTGACATAAACTCCGAACCAAATTACACCTGTTACCGTAACTGGGCAGCCATTTATTGTACTCTCCGTGTGTGTAGCCTTGTGTGTTTATTTGTTACTCCTGTCCAAGTCGTCCATCTACAAGGATATTACCACAACCACCCCAATTATTATCGCCATCATTATTATTATTACTACTGTCCCGTAAAATATTACAAAATCGATTGTGTTGAGCAAAGGAGCAAACCCTTCCTTTTGTCAATTCCTCCTATCCATTCCGTACCGATTCATTCCTGTGATAGTGTGTTTGCATTCAAATTATGTGTCAAGGATTTCATAGCTTCTGCTTTGTTGTCCTCTGACCATTCAAAGGTTCGCCTTACACGTTCGGACCGTCCTGCACATCAATTTGTATTTCGAAATTGACGCGTTGTGGGTGCCTGATTGTTTGCTGGGTGGACAATTCCATATGACGGTGATAAGTTTTAAGGACGACACGATGGGAGTTGGTAGTTTTCGTATCCAGGATCTGTTGTTGGCTTTCACCTGGCGAACGAGAATTTATGGCTTTTCCAGAAATTTTCCAAGGACGTGGAATACAATAATGCCACTCCAACTACACCACTCCTAGTTATAGTTGATCAGCCTTTTAACAGGTTAGGAGCGATTAGGCATTTTAGACCAACCAAGCCGATGATGATTATTGGAGATCTGAACGAGAGGAGGTGGCAGATGGTCCTCAATTGATAGATGAGTTGGAGGTCCATTTCTTGGAATTGAGTTTTCCTTGGGTACTTCATCCTAGAAATGGAAGTGAAGGATCAAAAAAGAGTTTGGTTTTTTGTTTTATTGGTGACTAGAATGGATTATAGTGCTAAGGGAGTTTAGTGTTGAAGTAAGTAAGAGGAGGTGATGGATGGATCGAATGTGATCGATGATGTGATACCTATGCAAGTAAAGATGTAGTAGTCTTGCCAAAAAGGACATAACTCGACATGGGAAATCATAAATTGATAGAAAATTACTAACCCACCGGGGGGTTACGAAAATGACAGACATCCAGCTCAAGTAAAGATGGGAGTAGTTCGATGAATACGGTTTTTGAGGTTTTTTTTTATACAAGATATCATTTGTAGAAATAATAAGAATTAGGAAAGGATTGATGATTTATTTGATCAGGATTGATGAGAGCCTTCTGCCGAGATACAAGAACGTAAACTCAAGTAGGAATCAATTTTTCAATACCAATCCAATGGTAGTCATGACTAAGTTATGCTCAGAGATGTCGTTCTAATGGAAACATCGGTCCATCGCTTTCCTGCAATTATGTGCAGAAGGAGTGCACTGATTTTTGTCACAATAACATTAATCGATGATGTATTGGCGTACTGCCATCTCTAGGGCAATTTCATAGTACCGCCTTCAAAAAATTTCCTATCTTTCTCTGCAAGAAACTTATCAGGATGAGGTCTGCAGAAGAAAAAGTTCTACCATTCAAGAAGTTTTGCAAGGAGCTAAATGAGTAGAATTCTGATGGCGCAAGATCTGGGTTATACGGTGGATGTGACAACACCTCCCAACCAAACTACAGTTTTGGCCGAGTGACCAAACTTGTGTGTAACCTCGCACTGTCTTGATGTAATTTCCGATCAATCAACTCGGGCCGTTTCTGTATTTTGGCATCAATTAATTTCTGCAGCTGCTGACAGTAGACATCAAAATTAAACCTTTTGTTCTTTGGAAGCAGCTCATAGAAGGCTGATGCTTTTCAATACTACCAGATTAAGACCATCACATTCTTTTGGTGAATGTCCGCCTTTGCTTGTCTTCTTTTAAGCTGACATTGTTGCAGACAATCCATTTTTCGTCGCCCGTGATAATACGCTTCATTTTCATCATTTTCTTCGCATTTGCTGGGTTAAGGGCAGACGTTAATGAGCTTGATCGGATGAATTTGTTTCAACTTATGCAGTACCCGAACATCGAGCTTCTTTACGAAGTCAAGTGAGTTGAAATGGCCATGAATGCTAACAATAGACACTTTTAGAGCGGTAGCAAGCCCGCGAACCATTGAACTCTAATTTCCTTGCATCAATACTTTGCTTTTATCGTCGTCAATCTCAGAAGGCCTACGGGAGCAATGACCGCCTTGAACTAAAAAAAAAAATCACCATCACGTAATCGGGAGAATCAGTTCCGGCACTGGCGTTTTTCGATGACATTTCTTCCTTAAACTTTATGCATCTTTTCCCCTGCTGCTATTGCTTTCTTCCCATTTTCGAAGTAGTAAGGCAAAAGATGACGAATATGCTCTTCAAAATTCGCAATTTTCGAAACACAATTGCAAGCGCTAACTTTTTGTTTGGTTTTATATATGTATGTTATATATTTCACGCCCAAGTTCAAACAAATGCTGGCAAAGCCATCGATTGCAAAAGCAACGTAATGAACTTTAAACAACTCAATACGTTAACATGTTTAAAGATGAAGCAAATAAGGCATTTCAAGCTTATTAAATGCTCTAGAGGCGGTGGCGAATGGGTCCTTAAAGAGTCAGCAGCAGCCCCCACAACCCCGGACGTGGCTGGCTCCAGAAAGAGGTGATACCTCTGTGCAAAAGCATTCGTATGTTAGGAGGCAACTATTGCCTCGGATAAGGTCGTATTCACTGTTGTCAACTCAGCAGAACACCAGCAGCACACCTTTGAAATAAGTAGCAGTGAGTCAAGACTGCTAAAATGGAGGAATGACTTCGAAATGGCAGGTAGAAACTTTGCTAATGGTGCGACTCGACCAAAACACTGAAGTAGTGCCTTGCGTCGATTGCAATACGATGTCCCTTTATGGATATCAGGTGTGTTTTTTTTTTTTTTTGATTGCGCCAATGGATGTGGTAATCTTCTAAAGATGTGGTAGCCCGTGCCACCAACACCAACCCGAATATTCGGTGCCAGCAGTGCGCCTACGTACTAATCCACACCACTACGTCCTTCAACCACTCTCGCCGCGGGATTGCCGTTAGGTATTACTTCGCGGGGCTGGTTATCAGATCATGCTATTCTTCTTGTATTTTCTTCTTAGGTCGTTTTGCACGAGGTTCCGTGCTCCGTATCTTCCTCCTCGTTTGAGCATTCTGGGCACAAAGGGGAGCTATCGTGTCGGAATCGGTGCAAGTATTTGTGATAGCCGCCGTGACCAGATAGAACTGCGTAAGGTGGTAGTTGTTATCCCCATGTACTCGTTTTGTCCAGGTCTCGATGTTCGGGATCAACTTGTAGGTCCATCTGCCTTTTGTACTATTATCCCACCTGGCTTGCCAGAGGGCTGCTGAAGCCGCTCGCTCTTCTCCTTTTATTCTTGCAATTTCACCTGCATCTTGTCGCCCTGGGGTTCTTCTATTATGAATTCTCAACATCTCGTCCGCGAGAATGTCGATCGGAACCATTCCTGCTATCAAGAAGGCTGCTTCATCCGAGATTGTTCGAAATCCACAGATCGCTCTTAATGCACTGCGCCTGTATGCGGACAACAGATTTCTCTTTTTTTCTTTTATGGCGAGTGTCCCCGCCCAGACCGGAGCAGCGTATAAGAGGACTGAACTGACTACTCTAGATAGGAGAATCCTCCTAGCATATCCAAGTCCACCAATATTTGGTAGTATTCTAGAAAGTGCTCCTTGAAGCAGTAAAGCCGTGTTACTGGAGTACTCTACATGCGCTTTGAACTGTAATCTGCTATCAAGTATTACTCCCAGGTATTTGATTGATTCTTTCGATCGGATTATTTGATGTCCCACCCGTATATTGGCGTATTTCACAATTCTTTTGCTGGTAATTAAGACGGCTTCCGTTTTATGGTCCGCTAATTCTAGACCGGCGGATACTAGCCAGTCTTTGATGCGAATAATCGCTACATTTGTGGCTGACTCGATCTCCTTTATTTCTTTTGCCACCGTAACGACGGCAATGTGGTAGCACTCCGTCATACATAATGTTCCACAGGAGTGGACCGAGTACTCATCCTTGTGGAACCCCAGCTGAAACGCTGTAGTATTTCAACCCTTCATCAGTTTGATACCTCAGTTTTCTATTGGTAAAGTGGTTTTCTACTATCCTCAGCACGTAATATGGCGTATTCATACTGGCTAGTGATTTTCTGATGAACGCCCAGTTTGCCGAGTTAAAGGCATTTTTGATGTCCAAAGTCACCATTACACAATATTTTTTTGTACCATCTCTCCTTGTATCGCTTCGGCCGCAATGTCGACCACAGCTTTTGCGGCTTGAACAGTAGACCGCGATTTTCTGAACCCAAACTGAAAGTCTGATAGTGTTCCTCTCTCTTCTGCTACCGCGAGCAGTCTAGCATATATTATCCGTCCCAGTATCTTTCCCATTGTGTCTAGAAGGCATATTGGACGATACGAGGACGGTTCCCCAGGTGGCTTGTTTCCCTTTGGAAGCAGGACTAGGTGTTGTAGTTTCCAAGCATCCGGGAAAACTCCTTCTTCAAGACATTTTTGAATTGTTTCCATAAACATGTCTGGCCTATGAATAGCTGCTTTTAGTGCCTTATTTGGTATGTCATCAGGTTCGGGCGCTTTACTCTCGTCTATCTTCCTGAATGCGTTTATGAGTTCATCCGCTGTGACTATTGGGATGTCGTCCGTGTTGGTCTCCCTAATAATATGGTACATAGTAGATATACTTCGGGGGAAAAGGTGTTCTACTATGGAGCTTAGAATTGCTGGACAAAATATTTTGGCGACCTGCTGCCCTTTATCTTAGTCATGACTATCCTGTATGCTGTACCCCAAGGGTTTATATCGGCTTCTTCACAAAGTTTTTTAAAACATCTTGTCTTGCTCTCCTTGATTGCCTTTTTTAGGTCGCGTCTTGCTTTTTTAAAACCAATAAGGTGTTCTTCAAAGCGATCTTTGGACTTTGCGTCGGGCTTTTAAGCACTTTGCTCTAAGCTTTTTTATTTCCTCATTCCACCAGTAGCATGGTGTTCCTCCTCTAGTGCCTGTTCTTCTGGGCATTGATGCATCGCACGCAGAAGTGAGAATGCGGACGAGTTGTTGTATACAGTCTTCAGCTGTTCCGCTTTGAATTTTGTTTCCGGTATTTATCATTTCTTCGAACGCGTCCAGGTCGAAGTGTGTGTCCTTCCATCTTGGGCCCGTTCGTTTATCGCGTTGCTCGGTACTCTTCTCCTTCTTTTCAAAAATTATTGCTTGGTGGTCACTGTGCGTGTATTCTTCGCTGACTCGCCATAATAATCGAGCCCGTTCCTGTCTTACGATATGTGTTTGCACGACCTTGGTTTGCAATGCCTATGTTAAGAGTTGCAAAACTTTCTAGCAGACTACGGCCTCTGGCGTTTGTAAGTCTGCTACCCCACTCCGTTGCCCATGCATTAAAGTCGCCGCCGATAACCACAGGAACGAACGAACGTCGGCGGATAGGTTGTCTATCATTGCCTGGTACTCATTAATGGTCCAGCTTGGGCATGCATAGCAGCTGTAAAAATATATGCCATTTATTTTGGCCCGTGCAAAGCCCTCCGTAAGTCGGTTAGTTTCTGGAAAGGCATGCCTTCCACATATGGATATCAGGTGTGGAAACAGTGTGCTGGTAATAATTGCATAACGTCCCGTCGCAAAGTCTTTACCTAGATTTACATAAAAACGCCAACTCGTAGAAGCAGTCTTTGGAAAAGTGTCCTTCTCGTCTGTCTCGGCGTGGGTGTTCATGAAGCTTACGTTTTCGAATTTACGCTCTACGCAAACTATCATTCGCTTACATATCTGAATCTCAAGACTTATCACCTAAATCTTCCTTTTACGACAAATCTGCATCTGAATGAGCTGAAGGACTGCTGTCCTTGTTGCGTCGGTTACTATAACATTCTCAAGAATAGATATCACAGTTTTTTAACCTCTTTTCATCCGGACCATCCCATCGCACTCCGCGGGTGGCAGTTATGTCTGCTTTATAGAAGTGCTTTATAGACTGCACGCGGTTTGTTAGGTAGACGATCATTCCACGTGCGGATTCAAGGATCATTTTGCTTTAATCAATAGCAAATTCGTCATTATCCGTCATTATTATCTCATCTGAATAGGATTGTGAGCACTATGATGATAAGAATTTACTCATCTTATTCCTGGGGATCACTATTGGAAGATAGGGTAGGAACAACACTAGGAACTTAATTGGTGTGCTTCTGACCTAATTCGAGTTATAGGACAGTCAGCAGTTTCCAGATCAATCGCCGCGCAGATCTAAGGTCATACAAATGCCGATAAACGGTCGAAAGCTTCTCAATCATCGGCAGCTCCACTGCTGGCTTGAGGGTATGTCTAGTTTACACCAATCTGGCAAAAGCAAGATAGTTGCACTTGACATATCATAGGCACTTGACAGAGTTTTGCATCAGGGTCTTTTGCCGAAAATGCGTAAATTTGTTTGGAAAGTTTTAGGTCTTCTATCCACGAAATAAATGTTGGGGTACCCCAGGGCTCCGTTCTGTCTCCAAAACTCCTATTGATTTTCATTAATCACAGCGCTCTCTCTCTCTCTCTTTTTCTCATTTATTCTTGAACCCACGCCTCTGCTGTTCAGCTTTTGAATGGGAATGGCAGATAAATTAAGAAACTATCAACTGGATGGAATTTGATGCTTCCAAATCACAGTGCTGTCAGTTGTGTTAAAGCCTAAGTTCAAGTACCCAGCCGTATATGGACAGCACTTGCGTCATCGAACATCTTTCCATTCTTGGTATGTGTGGCAAAGACCACATATTCTAGGTTTCCACAAGCAATGTAAGAAATGCTTTCTCCCCTCTGATATGGCTTCAATTTTTAAGGCATTTGTCCTCCAAAAATTGGAGTGCAATGCCCTCAATGTCCTACCTAATTTTTCTGTCTCGCCCACGCTGTGCGCAAATATTTTAATAATACACCGAATTCCTTGAGCGCAGTTATTGAAAAAAAAAATCGGAGCTCACCATTCCTTGTCGATCTGAGTGCCAGAATAACCGCATTGATAGAGATGAGCTAAAGAGAACCATTGCATGTCATCCACTGAGATATTTCGCTGCTTCGTAAGGGTAATAACATTGACAGAACACAGCATGCTGTCCCTGGTGTGTTTTATACTTAAAATCAAGGGCGGAGAAATGAAGGAAACACTTTGTCTTGCTCTCAATAAGAAGAGTGCATAAAAATGACGAATCGGACAAACCTTTAACTTTAAGTTAACAAGTGATTTTGCCTACCTCGGCTTTGCTATCAACTCATATGGTGACTACTTATCAGAAATTAAACGCATTGTAGCTTTTTCTTTGGCCTTAGAAATCCCCTTGACTTTGGCAGTCTTTTTTTCACTAGGAAAATACAGAAAAAAGCTCTCTTGAGAACAGGGTCACACAAGACTTTAAATTTGAACTGAAGGAGTTCAATTTCTTCAAAGTTTGAAAGCCTTAGACTAACGAGTTCATGCGTATTCATAAATACGTCTAGGAATTCGCATTGTAAGCCGCCAGTTTCGCATAATTGTTTCTGGGAAAATTAGCAATTTAAAGCAGAATCCTTAAAGCAATACCCTGCTACCATCCCATCTATCACACACCTCCCCTATCATCTTTGCAATCATCCCATTTCATTTTAAATTGAACGCCTTAATCTATTTAATATCCAATTATCAGCTCATTACTCGTATTTATTATTCTTCGGAAGTATGTAGAGTTCTCCCTCCTAACTAGGTAATTATCCAAACTTCAGTGCATAATGATTCCATAAATTCACTAACCAGCTATGATACCTTCCACTAACCTCTTACCAGTCTCTTTACTCACGAGCATATGTCTGCCAAACAAAATAAAAGACGTAAGCCCTTCCCAAGTATAATGCAACTTATTAAATCTCAGGCATCCTCCCCAAGAAAGGGGTGAGACATTCATCCATATCCTAACCACCACCAGCGTTTATAAGTACAAGCCTTTTATAAACTTTTCCCACTCACAGGGTGTAATCTAGTTTGAATCCCACTCCGAAACAAGAAAAAGCTTCTATGGCTTCCTATTAGAGGAATACTTTCGTAGAACGTAAGCAACAGGCAAACACGCACTATATAAATAGGTACGAACACGTACTGTACTATCAGTATATGTACTGATCAGATGGAATAAGAATGAGGAGCACATCCAGATGTATATCCTTCCTCAGGAGACACGTACAACGCAAGAATCATTTATCAGCCTCTTTTGCGCGTATTAATTATTCACAGATACACTGCATCTTCTTATTCTTATTCGACGGGGAGAACATAAAAGAAAAACAAAAATAAATCGCATAGTGTTCTCTCTTAATAGTGTTGCCAGAGTGGACTTTTTCACATATGTATAAAAAAGTTGTTTGCTCTTTTTTTTGGCCGAGTGTCTTGTGTTTTTTAAAAGTCGTACAAACTTTCTCAAGAAGGAGCAAGACTTTGAAAGATAATGGCTTTAAGTATGACAGATTCTTGCGAGATTAAAGAGCGACCAATCTTTACTTACTGCGCGTCCATTGTTCAGTTACGGAGCAGTTATCCAGATATCAGTTATTCGATAGCGATTCGATCGTTGTATTTTCTTTATAAGTTTAAAATGGAATAGAACCCAACTGGTAATGGAATTCTCATAGTCTGAAAAAGTCTTCCTTGAGCCTAAAATGTTCATCGATGATTTCATTTCACGTGATTCTATTGTAACCTGTATAGTCAGTGCCTGTAACCCCATCGGCGTGCATATTGCATCAACAACGCCTGTACACTATCTTGTTCGGTGTTCTGTAACGTGCTTCAGCTCCCTCCAACTCATGCAAATGTCCCCGATTCCCCCTCAACTGTTCTGCGCCAGTTGCATTTGTTGGTCAGCTCTTCTTCCGAGTAAGTGGGTTCCGTTGCATGGCATGATTCGCAACGAAATTGTGCTCGCGCCTGAAGGTGTGATCTACAACAATTTCTTTCTTCTTATATTGATTAGTGGATTCGTTTTTGACCGCTTCTAATATGGAGCTCTGCGTTTGAGGTTCGGTTAGGCCAAAATACACTCAAAATGATGTGCAGACATCTGTTAACAAAGGGATGCAGCTTCCGAGTGATTGCTGTTGTCGCCTTCCAAGTACTTCAACCATACAGCATTACTGACTCGACATTGAAGGAAAACATTTGCAGTTGGATTTTTAGTGCTTGAGACATTGCCTTTCCACCCAAACATCATTCCGAAAGCAGCATTTGCCTTCCTTATTGTGCTAATCGAGTAAAATCCGGCCGCCAGTCGAGATAGTGCTAAGAAAAGCTCAGAACTTTCTCGACCTCCTGTCCAGCAATATTAGCTTGGTTTTGGTTTTAACTGCATTTATTTTAAGCCCCACTCTATTGGCTTCAGTTTCCCGACTCTGACTCATCATTCAAAACCCTGTGCGCTAGCAAGAAGATATCATCAGCGTATTCAAGATGTTTCAGGTTCAGACGTCATTGCCCAATGGACACCTCTGCTTTCGTCCGACAGTGCTCCGCGGATATCATCGCTTATTATCACCAGGAAAAGAAGCGGTGGTAAAATACAACCCTGCTGAACTCTGCCTTGGACTGCTGATAACTTACCGTTGTGTGCAACACAACATTTTGTACATTCGTACGTAGCCTTTGTAATAACAACGATTTTAGCAGGAATACTCCTGCTGATCAAGGCTTTTCATATAAACTCTCTGTTCATGCTATCAAAAGCCTTTTCGAAATTGTTAAAAAGTTGGTTAATATTGCGGAGTAAGACCAGTCAGCTTGCTTGAATACTCGTAGTTCAAGATTATAGTGGTGGAGATATCTGGACACTGCAGTAATACTGCGGCTTCCCGCCAAGGTCCATCTCAATATTTATTTGCTCTCTTATTGGAATGGATACTTGTTCGCTTTAGAAACTATACGAACACAATTTTCCTATACGAAAGAGATTAAAATATTTGGCGAACCAACTTATGGCATCGGATAAAAATGGACTCACTATTGCCAACCCTAGCAAACGTTTAAAGAATAACGAGCTTCGTAGGCTACGTGCAGCTAAAAAATCAGCAGAGGCCTTTGACTGCAACCACTCAGATATTACCGGCATCCAGGAAGTGGGGTGGGATGGGCAGAAGTAGGATGAAAAACTGTGATATATATACTATGGGGATTACAATAGGGAAAGAAACTTAAACAAGATGTCTTGAGCTTCCGACACCTGAGCGAGCATCTTATGACAATCCACAACAAAGCTAAATTCGCTAGGACTCGTATAAGCCTAATATGCGCTCATGCCCCTAGGGACGACAAGCACGATGGGACCAGAAAATGATTCTACGAAGTATGCCGGCAAGCGAATGCAGCTAAATAAGAAGCCTACAAAGTGGAGCTTCAATGAAGGAAGAGAGCTGCTCATGAGCTCTAGGAGCAGGAGAGACCGGATGAACATCAGCTTCACTAGAAGAAGCAGAGAAGCGCGCGACTGAAGGTATTGAGAGGTTGTACTCCAGCAATAACACACGAAGGTTTTACAAACAGGTAAAAAGAACGTGTCAAGGCAAGAAGACCCATAGAGAAGCCTGCAGAATGTGTAACGGAGAAGAAGCCCAACATCCCGCTGTCCACCTGATCAGAATGAAGTAAGGATAGCAATATCGAAGCTTAAACTCAACAAAGCGGTCACTTATCGGCCAAGGTATTTAAAGTTGCCCTGACTTTGCGGAGGGCATGTACCAATTCATCTCTCAGATCTGGTCAGAAGAGTGTATGCCTAATGAATGGAATATCAGCAGCATATGTCCGATCTACAAATGCAACTCTTCTCCAACAACCTGTTTGGTCCCTATCAGTTACGTTTCAGACCAGGACAGTCCACAATCGACCAAATCTTCAGACTCTAGCAGACCCAGGAAACAACTCACGATGTCCTCTATATAGAGCTATGTCTAATTTTGGCACACCTGCCAACTCGTCCGTCTGAGCAGAATGACGATTGAGAACGCTCACACCTCCGCCAAGTTCAAGAATCTTAGATCCTATTGTAAGCGGATGAAGATATCCTCAGTCGTTTCGAGAGAAAAATCCTTCGAAAAATATTCGGTCACGTTTGCGTTGACGAGCTTTGGGAGAAAAGATCCAATGACGAACTATACAAGCTGTATAACAACATCAACCTAATCACCAATGCTCCGGCCGGCAGAGTCTTCGAATCTAATCAGAAAGGACAACGCAGCAGAGAAAAATTTCACCTTAGGTGTCGCGCACAAGTAGAAGGGAACCTTACCTGACTTGGAAGAACGTAGGAAGAACATTAAGCCCTACTAAAATGCTGCTTACCCCAAAAAAGGGTGTCGCTATAAGTCTAAGAGGGCCTAAGTGTAGTGCTAGTCCAGTCTCCGACGTGGGACAAGTTTCATTGGATACGCCGCCTAGGACATGTTGAGGAAATGAAGGCCACCCATCTGGAAAGAAACGTCTTTCATACTGAGGTGTGAACAACTGGATGTGATTAAAGCTGGACCTCACCGAATGGAGACAGCTATTTGTTGAAGGACTCCACTGGATCATACATGTCATGGACTTAACCTTCTCTTCTTAAACAGAATTATGCTTCATCATTACAGAATTTGAAATGTTCATTTTATCTAACGCGTGAGAAGATTTAATTTCCTACGGGCCCATTGAGATGCCATGTGGATCTGTGATCATCCTACTCTTGGAACCATTTCGAGCTTCTGATGAAACGTAGGAGACGGTTAACGTCTATATTGTTATAACTTGTAGTCGTTGTAGAAGAGAACTGAGCATATACAGAGTAGTAGGTGATAGAGATTGTCTCCTCCTCCTCCTCGTATATGCAGATTCTGCAGAAATTATTAGTAAAGACGCCAAGCCTTCTTGTGTGCTTGCCTATAAGACAATTTCCAATGATGACAACTATTAGATTATTAGTTTGCACGTAGCGCTTGGTATACCGATGCCATGTTTTCCCGGTAGGATAGGTAGAGTGGTTCCAATTTTGACGAGTTCATTGGCGCTTTAATTCACTGGAATATCTCTGTGCCCGGACATCAAACGTAGGTGGATGTTGAACTGCTCTGCCATCTCCCTGAGGAACGATCTGCAGTCAAGGCCGGTTTCACAATTTTGTGTGACTGAATCCAGGGATTTGATAGCAGCCTAACAATCTGGAAAGATGCGGATATCCTTTTGCAGATATCACGGTTTTCTTCAGACATTTCCTAGAACACGCTGCATACAGTGATTCGGAAGGTGTTAAGTTCATCTGAGAAAACACCGTCACCAACTCCGCCATCAGTCATGGATCCAACCGTATACAAATGCATTGACTTGTCAGCCATTAAAGCATCTTCGTCCCAAATGAATAGAGAGAAGATGCTTACATGAAACTCTTTATCAAACCAATATTGGGACATAGTGTAATCGATGTTCTCAGGAAGTATTCCTATTGCATTGGGGATATTACTGCGGCCAAATAATTTACTTGTCCACTGTGTAATCGAATAGGTGCACTAGCAACCACTTGCCTGTTGAAGATGTCGAAGGTTGTCAAGTGAAACAGATTATCGAGAGGAAATAGTACGTAAGGTTCTGCCTTACGGGTCTGTGATTGGAATTTTGTATTTCCTGGAAAGAGTACAAGATCAGTTTTATGGGGGCTTACTCCCAATCCGAAGTGATCAATCAACGGGTTAATCTGTTAAGATTTAGCTGGGTTAAGAAAGGTAGCACATGAATATATTATAGGCTTTGTTTTCCTACGTTGCCGACCAATATGCTCTCCTTTCTCTAAGTTTGTGTCAAAACAACGTATCGTTCATGACTTTGCCCTGCTTGATGAGCTCGCAAAAGCAATTGTTGGCAAAGTCGCTACATCGCTGTGAGGTTTATGTTGGCAAATAACGAAACATGAGTTCCGTCAGATTCTTTTAGCTCAAGACTTCTCTCTTAAATCTTCTTCTGATGACGATTCCACATCTTTGATGCAATTTATAAATCATCTGACTTCCCATTTCGCTGGAGTCCCCAGCTCTCGCCTTTGACCCTTGGTTGCCAATTTTGTCTACTTCTTCAAAGCCCGCTTTACATAACAGATAGAAGTCTCTTTCGTTGAGCCACTCGTACATTAGTGTGGTTTAGATTTGACACCATGGTACTAACTTAAAAGATGCTGATTTATTTTCTAAGAAGTCTTCCTTCCCGATAGGTTATTGCAAACGTTCCGCGTAATTTCACTTTTCCTTTTTTATTCCAAATCCCTTCGGAGTTACAATATATCGGACGGATGATACCTTTCTTAGGAATCTGATTATCTATTCATTCATACACGCACTCATGATGGACAAGTTGTTCAGATCGTTAAGTAAGTTATCCTTCACTCTGGTGTTGTGATAGGATAGAAATAGGAGAAACTCTTATTCTTTATATAATTCGAAATTTGTTTGCTAACTCTTATCGGAGCACTTCCTGAGATCTGAGTCCCTAAGCAAATCAAACTAATTCAGGATAATACGTTCTGATACTCTTCCTTCGGTATTTGGGTAAAACATTTTCACTAAGAATTTTGTTGCAACACTGCTTCCTTCCCTCATCTTTAACTTCTCAGATACCATACATTGTTTTGATTGGCAACAAAGAAAATTCCGCATCTGTGTGATCCTTGGTTCCCTTCACATGCTCGTATGTCCCTGCTGTTAAGGGTAGCATTTTTGAAGAAGAAAACTGCGGAAAATTGTATGTCTTTGGTATGATTTACTGTGGGAAAATTAATTCCCTTTCGGCGCTATACAATGCTTTTGTCTTCCAGACCGACAGAACGGCAGGGCCAGCAGAAGAGGAGAAGAAATTTTCGTCAGTTCTTCAAGTTTATATCACACACGTATGTATGTATTTTTATATGTAACATAGATCAGGATAGTTTCACAATTCGTTCGTGCCTGTCAAATTGAGTTTGCGACTTATTAATCACGAAACGGAACTCTGCGTCAAAAGATGATTTACCAAAATAATGAGTTAATTTGCCGGGCCGAAACCAATATACCAGAGGGGTGGGTCATCTAAAACCCCAACAGAAGGAGGCGCGGTGGACTCCATCAGCGGGACTTCCATTCGTATTCAAGCTTCGTGTGAGGAAAAATTAATTATATGGATCGCACGGAAGTTTTTATGCTAGTTAATTAAAAAAAAAGACAGCGAAAAAAAAAACACAATAGCAAAATTTCTAAGAAGGGCTCAATGGCAAAATGGGGTGCAAAGAAGAAACAATGGTGAGGACGCAGAAAACGACAAGGTAAATGAAGGATAAAGGCGTAGTTGGTATTCACTTAATTAGGTCAAAATAAAGAGCTCATACGTTAAGCCACAAGAAAGATTGATGGGCTTGGTCTGCTTGTGAGGGTGCTTTCTGCCAATTTATGGACTTAACACGGTCATTTTGGGTATTTTCTGGGAAGGGGAAGCAAAGATATTATCAGTATCACAGTATCATGTGGATCGGGGATAGACAGGGAGAATGCAGTTATTGATTTTTTTTTTGTGGAAGAGCTGTAAGTTTGCTTGGTCGTTGTGGCATTTTCGGGTGGAGTAAGCCGGTTTGGGTTTGTTAATGGCATGGTTCACATCTATAGGAATTACATGGCCGAGCTTATGTAGTCAAAGTTCACAGGGACGTTAATTGTTTCAAATATGAGAATGGGGTGTTTCCTAACAAGGTATAGTCAAGTATCTGACAGTATTTTCATTACAGTTAGTTTCTTGTAAGAATAAAGAAGATTTTTAAGTATATAAACCTTGAGTTGAGATTTATTGTAATTAAAAACTCGAAGCAGGGAAGGAATCTACACAAGTTAATAATTTTTTTTATAATGAACGCTTGAGCGCACTCTTAAAATGTTTGCACACAGCGCGGCGAAGGAAAATTAGGAAGGAACAAAAAGAGGTACCGAAAAGTTTGAAGCTGCGGAATGCTACAGGCGATTTCTATGGATCAGAGGTGGTGGAAATAACGATAAAACAGAGTTAGACATGAGACATTACGTCAGTATTCGAGGGTGTCAATTTATTGATTAATATCATGTCTAGCAATTGCAGAGATGTTTTAGAAGCACCTGACCAAATATGGGCACTGTTCTCCAATTTTGGGCGAATGAATGCCTGATATGCATATTGAGGCCAATTCAGAGGGAGTGAAATATTTTTTACATCGCTTGATAAAACCTAGTCATTTCGCAGCATTTTTGACGACCTCTAATATATGGTCACGTCAACGTAAGTTGTCATTGACATATATTCCGAAAATGGAAAGATTTTCGGTTTCTACGATACAAGTGCCATTCATGGATTATGGCAGACAGCATTGTGTTTTGGAAGCATCAAATTACACTCTATTCCCTAATTAGTTATGCTGCTGGTGTCGGAATTTAATGTGTTTAACATACGCTGTCACTCCCGTTTTACAGGCGATGAACAGGGACGTGAGAAGCAGGGAACGAATATCAGAAGCAGACAGTGCTGTCGTCAACAAAGTAATATATTAGACAAGAGATCAGTGACAAAAATTCAAAAGAGTGTAGGAGACAGAGCGGAGCCCTGGAGTACACCAGCATTTATCTTGTGAATATTTGACTTGAAACTATCCAAGGCAACTTGAATTGAACGTTCCGAAAGGTAACTTCTAATCCACTGAAGAAGAGACAGTTCCGCGTTGTCGTATCGGTAAAACTAGCGGGTCGCGCAATTAAATAAATCTAACCGTCTTACGAACGGTTTCAACGGAAAACGGTAAGATTATAAGGCACAAATATGTGTTATTTAAAAAAAGGGTACTTAGCTGTCTAATGGGTTTCCTGCCTATGCGGGGTCGCTCTCTAGCTGGGTCTCTGCTGGTGGAGGAGGGTAAGCCGTCTCCGCCACAATCACCGACTTTTGTCCGGTCTTGTCAGTTGTGTGTTGTAATTTCCTTTCCTTTGTCCTTTGGTGTGTTTCTCGTCCTCGGTTGTTTAAATTTTGTTATCCCTGCTCTTGTTCTCGTTCTTGTTATTTTTATCGTTTTCGTTTTCGTTTTTTTTTCTTCTCTTTGTCGTTGGGTTTTTTGTCTTCGTTTGTTTTTTTTTTCTTCCTTTTTTTTTTGAGGCTCTGGCCAACAAGACGATAAGCTATCGAATGAGCTTACCGCGCTTTTTGGCTATCGCCGCCATTCGTCCACACACACACACACACATGGGGTTCCGTCAATTCAGCTGTTAGAGCAAAAGGAATCGCATCCAGAGCTCCAACAGCTTCTCACGAATCCCCAGCCAATCACACACGTCGATATTCTATGTTTGTGGGTCGTGTTTGTTCGTTCTGTTTGTTTTGTCGTCCAAGTGATTGCTTTGGTTCGAAGTCAGCCCTCTGACCCGAAACCGAAGCTATCGTTGAGAGCTTCCATTGGGACCGCCGGATAGGGAGGAAAACCTAACTTCTTAGGGGTCCAATGGGGAGTCAGTAAACCTTCTTGCAGATATATGGAGCAGTAGAACGACCGCGGGGAATTGTGGGCTGTCCTTTACAATTTTTAACTTTTGGTGGGGGTAGGAGTTATACAAATTTGTAGTGTAGTGGGGCAAACAATGTCGGATAGGGTGGGCTCGCGGCCATTGTTGATGGTGTTGACCTCTCGGGGCATCAGGGGGCGGACCGTCCGTCCGCTAGAGTCTCCAGGCCGTCCGCCTGGCTCTATCAGGGGTACCTATGTGGTCATCTCTGGAGTGGTAGGCCGGGGGAGGGAACTGAATTCAGAGGATCCAGTGAATCCCACCTGTGCCTTGGCATCCAGAGCATGACGGAGGGAAGAAAAGAAGGGACAGCAAAAGAAGGGGGAGGAGAAATGAACAGACAACAGATGGAAAAGGGAGTGGAGGATTTTTGGGGCGTGATTTGCACGCAACACTATATACTCCTACGTAGCTGTTAAGGCTATAAATAACATAAAATGTACAATTTCTTCATGACCGCTATCTGCATCAATGTTTTATATGGGCCTAATTTCGCCATAGATGGTCCCAAGCCAGTGGGAGAAAGGAACAGGGTTTGAGGCAAAAGCTAAATAGTAGCAATTCAGTACTCAAAAAAACGTTAAACCAACAATATGATAAATCCTTTCAGATTCGGCTACGAAACGCATTCTAGAAGCCCCAATGTGATACAAACCACCAGAAACTCTATATATGACCTGGAAAGCTATGAAACTTGAACGATTTTAAGTAGTGTACAAAGGCGCATGAGCCGATGTCGGTCAGTTGGCAAAAACAGAAAATGGAGACATGCCGGAAGCAGTAACTTCAACCGAAACCTTTCTGTTCCTTAAAACCTATGAGGCCTCCTCGTCTACAAGTAAAATAAAACATGGATCAAGTAATAGATCACCACTCACTGTGCGCTCGTCCTGCCATTTTTGGCATAGCGAGACGAACTCAGAACGGCGAAACAGTTAAAAAGTCAGAATAAGCTAAAAAAAAAACAATATTTAATTTTTGTGGTTTAATTACCATTGCTTGCGAAAGAGGTCCATTAAAGGTGGTAACTCTGTTGTGCAAATTTCAACTGTTGTGAAAGGAAATATTCGTACGAGATGAAGATGGCTCTAGAACTAAGAAAAGCAGTAACGTCGGTGCATCTAATTTGGCAGTCGCGGAGAAACCCGGTGTTCTAAGTACCTCTAAGTCCTTCCTATTGGTAGGATAGCTTGCGCTGGTTCGTTTTCCAACCAGAAAGAGGACTGAAGATCTAATAACGAAAGATGAACAACCCGATAGCATTTATGAAGAAAATAAATTTGTTTTAAGCTTATTGGAGTGGTGTTCCACAGCTGAGATACTCTTGTATGGTAAAGAGCTCTTTATCTACTTTCCTACATAGGGAATCGTGTGCCAATTCATAAATGGTTCGCTGCCTATCTGATAAAATTCACCTGATCTTGTGCCAGGTCCGCTGGACAAACATGAATAGACTCTTCGCTATTGTCGATTGGTTCCGTGTACGCCAATAGCATGTATAAGCTCGGTGTCGTCGCTTGCGAAAAAGGCAGTAAAGTCTCCAACCACAGTAGAGCGGTTGGTGATTAACGACGGAGCTTTAGTATTATGTATACATACTCGTAGTATTGTATAATTTTTCACACTTTATCACGATAGCTTCTCTTAAAGAGATATCAGAAGTTTGGTTTCCGGGTTCGCAAACATTCGGTCTTGGTACGACTAATTCTAGAGCCTTTATTCAAATATTAAGAGTTGCCTGATGAGCTTGTCGTTGCTTAACATAGTAATATCGTTCTAGACTTGTTACGTGCTGCTTCATTAGAAAATCTTGCATGACGTTAAAAAGCAACAGGCTTTGAATACCAACTTTGACACTGAATTCTTAGATTATTCCCGCTCTTCATTTCACCTGACTTTTAATGATATCGTATATATCGATTACCATTCTTATGTACATACGTCTCGGTTATGCTTTTGAGTCTACTCTTACATTTTTGTTCGAAGCTGTTCTAGATTACTCGCGCGCTTTGGTCTTCCTCTTGGTTTATGGCATTTTGGAAACATTCTCCAAATTTAAGCCCCAGAGCTGGCCTCTCACTTTACGTAAATTGAGCTACTTTATCTTATCAATAGATGTCGGTTTTCTTCGGTGTTTCTCTGGTTTTTCGCACGAAAAATTCTGTCGGCGAAATCTGGGGCTGACTTGCTAGCTTGTAAGATTGCTGGGTATACTGCAGCTCAATTTCCAATTTTCTTTCCCTTATTTTACTGTCTTTTTGCTTGAAGGCGCTAACTATTAGGTGGCGCAAAAGTCATTACCCTATCGGAAAATGCTATAATTTTTCCAAATGGCGGCAAATGTCAATTCTACTTTGACACTTGTCAAGTAAACTGTTATTCCAGTCGTTCTGCTGAGAATATCGCAACTGTGGTTGAATATGCAGAAGACCCCTAAATATCAAGTTCTACACAATTGGGTATCAATCACCGATCTTTACAGAGAATTGCTGAAAGACTGTAAGATGTTGACCATCAAGCGCGTGTAACCTACGCTCAAGCCGTCCTGGATCTCGACTACGAGGGAGACAACTTTTCATCGAAAATCATCATGAGCGACGAGACCCATTTCCATCTCTGTGGATATGTGAATAATCAAAATTATTGCTTCCGGGACACGGAAAATCCGCATATAACCCACGAAGAGCCATTACATCCGCTCAAAGGTACTGCATGGTGTGCTGTTTATCCTGGAGGCGTCATCGGGCCTTAGTTTTTCGAAAACGCCCACTGTGGACGACGAGTCCTACAGAACTATGCTCAACGACTATCACGTTCCTCAATTGGATGGAACACGAACTAAAACCAAAATTCTGAGGGCTGCATTTCCGGGTCGCCTAATCTCAATTTGCACTGGCCGGCAAGATCGCCTGATTTAACCTTTACAGACTTCTTTTTGTAGGGTTTTTTGAAGTTACGAGTCTATGTAAGACTCAGACTTTTGAAGTCCTCAAAGAGAATATCCGTCAAAAATACGAGGATCTATCGCTGCAAGTTCTGACAAGAGTGATGGAAAATGCCACAAATAGGGCCCGAATGGTCATCAATTCTGGCGATGATCACTTAGACGATATCATTTTCTCGACTTAATGGAAAAAAGCTCAAGACATCAAATAAACATAATCCACAAGCCGAACCAAAGGTATTCATTTAAAAAAAAAAAATTACAGCCAACGAACATCGGGTGAAAACTTTTCAACACCTTGTACTCGTATATTCAGATTTTCATGTTGAATTATCAGTTTTATTGCCATTTAGCGATTGATGATATTTGACAGGTCTACGGTCTTTTCGCACTAAACTTGCTGAAATTCTGCGATATCAAGATGATGGCAATTCCATTTTTATTTTGTTCCGTTCCATTTTGAAAGCATATATAATACGTTTTCTAGTTCGAAACTTTTTTCCGTCACTGTGCTGACATTTCCGATTGCAATGCCGGTAATCTACTGAAATGAAGCCCGATCACTCATATCACCTTCGGTTAATCTCTTTAGGTGCGCCTCTGACTCATCTTAGGTACTAAAGTACCTGGCTATGACTTTTCCTCATTTAATTGCCTTTTACGACAAGTTGAAGGACGAACTACGGAAATATTCTGTAAGGTATTGCCGCACGGCTAGCCACAGGTAACCACCATTTGACAGCCTCTTTTAAGAATTACCGAATAATTCGAAAAGTAGACCTTACTAACAGAGCTTCAAGGACTTCCTCCATGTGGAACCAACCTACGAAGTTTAATACTAATCATTGCCATTATTACTCTGTCCGGCCATTATAATATTCATTGGATCCAGATACTTAAAGCAGGAAGCTCAAAAGTTGTCACACGATTCGATTTGCAGAGTTGGGTAATTATTTCAAAATCCGAGAAAGCACAGACAAGTCAGAGGTTAGGGGAAACTATTAAAATGTTGAGTATTATTTGCTATGAGGTTCATCATCCGTTGTAGTCCAATAAATGTCGCGAATGAAAGTCACAACCATTATCTACGGGGTAGCACAATCTATTCCAAAGCCAAACACGTCTACTAAGTGTTTTTATCCTGCGGGTTGCGCCGGTAGGAAGCAGTTTATCAAATGGTTTTTATACTAACTAGTTCAGGAAGGATAGAATCAATGGAAATACCATGACTTGGGATACTAATTTAACAAGGGACACTAGAATGAATGCCGCACGAGTCTAATAATAAAATGAGTAAGTGTCGTTCCGACCGAATGTGATGGAACAAACTATATGACTATAAGACAATGTCAAAAATAACTGACCATCAGAGAGGTCAAAAGCGTTAACTATCAAAATTTACCCTATATGACCTAGGTGAACTGTTTGGGGCTAGAATCAGTAAGAATTTGTCGGTAGTAATCAGAGTCCCGAAATAAAACGTTGGCTGAAGAGTCCTTAATAAGTCCATAGCAGGCCAAAAACAGCGGAATAATTAATGTAAACTACTATAATGCCTACATAACCGCCATATCAGAAGTGCAGTGAACCGGACAAAAGAAACCTGAAAAACTATAGAATTTAATATAGTGATTGTTATAAATAACAAAAGTGGCAGATTATGTCAAGAAGTATTGACTTCTTATATGATGCAACCCTTTATAGCAATCAACATCAAACCTAAGTTATCCAACATCAGCCTGATATGCTTCTTCGCCTACTCAGAAGAAAGAGACGATTTTATTAATAGAGAATTCCTCGGCGGAGTTTTACACTGAGCAGCACTGTGCTGAGTTTAAAATCAAAATCGAAAGGAAAACACCTTTTGTAGTATAGTCCGAAAGCAAAGTCTAAACGATACCACTGCTAAGTACATACATATGTACCTAGCTACCACCCAATGTCACTACATTCATTTTCACAAAGGAAATTCCCGATACTTGTTCATCAAAACGCAAAGCAAACTGATAATGTTGCGATGGACGCAAGGCACTCTTCCAGTTTATAAGAAGTCGCAACATTCCGAGCAGCTAATATAGACTAAATTGCATCCAAGCCTACGGCTATTTGCCACGACAACTTTAGATTTGACGTTGAACGCCTGTATTTACCAGAACCTTTGCCGATCGCGTGTATGTGAGATTGCAGATCGCGTATCCCTTCATTTCCCGACAAGTCATATGCACCCAACATCAAGCGCTGAGGCGATGTTACCTAACAAAGACGGCAGTCATAACCGGTCCTGAGGATATAGAATTTTTCTGCAAACTATACAACGACAAGTACGACCAAAATGCCACAGTTAAAAAAAACAGATTTTTTTTACCTAGGCGAGGAAAACCAAGGCTCCCGTGGACCCAACGAAAATAAAATAAGGCCAGCAATGTTCTAATTTAAATTTACAAGCCTGCTCCTGACAGGTCAGTCATTTAGCGTTACTTAAGCACCATTTTCCGCCTTATGTAGGAACACGGGACACACCGCAAATTATCGGGGTTGAAAGACAACTATTTTATTATCGGCGGAGATTTCAACGCCAAACAAAGTGATTGAGGAAATATAACACCAAATACTAAAGGGAACCTACTATTCAATTGGTGGGGTCAGCACAGTGTGATGTATCGACTCGGGCTCAAGGCGACGGATAGTCCGTCGTTTCCCAGACACGGGTCCTATTTGGATCTTTTGCTGTTCGATTCACGAATACAACTGACATGCACTAACCAACAAACTACAAACTGTCTACGCACTTTCATGTATGACAGTGACCATCGCGGTTTCAGCACCGAAATAACTGTTCCCAACGAAATTGCGGAATTGGATAAGTTTGTTCAAAGGCATTCCTACAATTATAGTAGGGTGCGTTGGACACACTTCACCAGAACACTGACTAGAGCACTCTCCTCGAATTCGCTCTACCCACCATCCAATAGAAATCTGTCAAACGAGGAGATTGACAGGTATCTAAGACTAATGGACGAGACAATCAAACGAACAATGGACAAAACGATACCTCGGTACCAACACACTGACGAAGAAGACTTATTCCGCAACGCAACTATTGACGCACTGCACCGACAGAAAAGTAGACTGCTGTCAAGACTAAAAACCTTGTACAGACAGTTTACTGACAGACATAACCCGGAGATCATGACACTGAAGTCGTCGATTAAAAACCTCCAAACATTAATAAAGGAAAATTACAGAGCAGCTGTAAGTTTGTATTGGAACAATAAAATTCGAGCTGTAAACACCAGCAACCCGAATATGTTTCCGCAAATAAATAAAATATTTCGGAGAAATAATCAGAACGACATTCCATGTCTTAAAATCGACTGAACGACGAATAACGAACAAATACTGGCAGCAGCAAGCATAGATCCAAATGAGGCTGTTGATGATGACAACTTCTTTGTGATCGAGGATCCGCAGGAGCAGGTAGAGGCTATAGGAGCGACTTTCCAGGAAGTGTACAAGGCGAATGTTATCATTGGCCCAAACCACGATCTGGAGAATCGAGTCCTTGTGCACAATTTCTGCCTTCGAAATGAAATTGTGAATTGGCGATTCGAGAGCTCGGGTTTCACCCAGTTCAATGACGAGAATATGGCAAATGATATCATCACCAACGATAGGGTACTACCCCCGTTCAATTCAAAGGAAGAGCTCCAAACGATCTTCGAATCACTTAGAAGTAAGAAATCAGTGGGAACCGATGAAATTCCGAACATTGTGCTTCGACATCTCCCTCTAGAAGCGGTGAACATTTATACCACCCTGTTTAATAATGCAATGAATAATGCACATTATCCAGCGCATTGGAAAACTGCGGTGGTACATCCGATCCCCAAAAGGGATAAAGATACTTCCAATCCGGCGAATCTCCGCTCGATCAGTCTTCTTCCAAATATCAATAAGGTTTTCGAGAAGGTGATCAATAGAGTCCTGACTAAGTGGGTTGAGTACAAACATATAGTTCCGGATAATCAATTCGGTTTTAAGGCGGGGCATGATATCATTCATGCTGCGTCGAAACTGGTTTCTGATATCCAATGGAACAAAGGCAAGAAACAGTGCACTGGTGCCTGCCTGATTGACTTGGAGAAAGCCTTCGATACCGTATGGTTAGAGGGACTCTTTTTCAAACTGGACAGGTTGGGCATTAGTAAACCACTGCTGTATATTCTTTTTGATATGCTCTCCAGTAGACAGTTCATCGTGAAGAATGGCGATGTGACTTCTGCTGGAACATTTAACATTAAAAACGGTCTGCAACAAGGTGCGGTAAATTCGCCGATCCTGTTCAACATTTACACAAGTGATCTGATAGGTTCACTTCACCATGCCATAGCGTACGCAGACGACATAATCGCGTACAGATCAGGTCCAAAGATTGAGGTCATTAATATACTTTTGCAGCGTGACTTCGACAAAATTAAGCGATATTGCGATGACTGGAAGTTGAAAATCAACTTTCGGAAGTCGGAAACCATTCTGTTTAGGACGCCTTTGTCTGGGGCCTCTAGGGACACCAGAAAGAATTGGCGAAAGTTCTCGATCGTGGGACTGCATGGGCAGCCACTTGCTTGTCGAAATGTAGTCAGATACCTTGGGATCTGGCTAGACAATATCTATATTTTAACAAGAATGTAGATGCTGCTCTAGCCAGAGCTAAAGGTGCTTTTGCCCTTACAAGGAGGCTGTTTTATAGCAGCCAACTCGTTGCGAGGGTGAAAGTTATCTGCTACATGGCCCTTATCAGGTCCATGCTTGTATTTGGATGTCCCGTGTGGTTCAACGTGAGAGCAAGTTTATTGGAAAAGATTCGGGAGTTTGATAGGGCTTGTCTTAGGACTTGTCTTCGCTTATACAGAACACCAGAGTCTGAGTACATAAAATTCTAACCTAATGAGGTCTTATACAATAGGGCGAACCTAATAAGAGTGGACAATTTCGTCATTAAGTTGACTCGAAGGCACGTTGCAAGAGCAATGGCCTCATCGAACAACCTGATCTCCGGGGCTTACTACCCCAATTATATGTATCAAGAGAGAGTTCGCTTTGATGGCTTTATTCCTCCGGAAGCGTTCCTCTATCTAGATAGCAAAGGTCTGATCCAGGACAGATTGGCTGTGCCGCTAATCTTCCACGTCGCTCGAACAGCTGCGAACAGGTGACTCAACTACGACAGAGACGTCGCACACGGCAGTGCGGAGCGTCTCCGGTTCAGTATGGCGGTAGGGAGTCGCGACATGAGGGATGTTGCTCAGCAGCACCAGCAAGTTTGGTGGCTAGTTGAAGGGGAGGATGCTTCGTCGTCGAATGCCTCCAGTAATACATAGCTTCATCTGAGGCAAAGTGGGTCAGCCTAATTTTTTTTTCTAGCCATGGCCGGCTTACATAGTTTTAGGTAGGATTAAGTTAGTTTTAAGAAAAAAAAAATATAAAACAAAAAAAAAAACAAAAAATATATATATACATATATTTATATATGAAGTATATATATATTATGTATATATATATTTATGTATGTCTATGTTTGTGTTAGATGTAAGTAGGTTAAGTAGATTAAGATTCATTTTTAGGTAGTTTGTAGGCTTTTAGTTTTAAGTTTTATAAAAAATTAAAAAAATGTCCGCTTATTAAGTTTTTGTTTAAATAGTTTATAGTTTATAGTTTAAGTGTTAGGTTTAACTTAGAGTGCCCGCATGGGCCAGTAAGTTAGTATAAAATAATTTTAAGTTAATTAAGCTAATTTTTAAGCATTTTTTTGTCTAGCATGTAAGAGTAATTTAAGGTGTATAAATAAAATGCATACAAACTGAACTGAAAAAAGCACCATTTTCCTGATCTTTAAACATTGAACCAAAGAGAAATCAGTTGTCTAAACATGGCATACAAGCACTTTTCTTTCCGATGCTGTGACTGCATATCATTTATTAATGATTCTAAGGCCGAATATCATACGAACCGAAAATCATGCCTGCCAAGTTCGCCCGTTTTTGCAGAATGAAAACGGGTAGTGCTCGCTCCTCCGTCATATTCGAAAGCAATCTTATCGCGATCTTTGATGTCGGATGTTAGGGGTTGGACAAAGTAGTGCGTCCTCATCTAACTTCTGTGATATTCGTTGGTGACATTCACATCATAGAGAGAATATTGCAAGCTGTCACTGTTGCGTTTGCAAATATTGGAAAAGATGTAGTGTAGCGGCCTGGGCGTCAGCCTAATACTGATAGACCAACTTATTGGCGGTGCTATGAACCCTACTGCAGCACTAGTCATTCCATATAATTTTTTCCTCTGGATATTAATAAAAAGCAGATGGCGGCATTATATTGTCGAAGACAGATTCCACCAATATATGCTTGTATACCGATGGCTCAAAAAAAATTACAGGGGGACAACTTGCACTCAATGTGGTTTTTCGTCTCCTTAACCACCTCCAACTATTGAAATTTTCTTATTTTACTAAGCCTTGTCTTGTTTTAAATAAAGCTACGAGTAAGAATAGTTTCAAATTTTCAAACTCAGTTTTCACTACATCGAGCGTAGTTAAAGACCACTGCCTCCCCCTCAATGAGATGGCCAAGCAGTTCAACTTCCATATTTTCTGGCTTCTGATCACCGAAACAGACAGAGAGACAGATATCAATTCAAACTCTAAGGATATAAGAGCATCACTTGTTAAATGAAAATGTATACTAAGTTAGATGGGATCAACAAGATCAGTGGCAGGTGTTTGATTGGCATGATCTGTAATCAAATCAGATAAATCTGGTCCAAGTTGGTTGAAAGATTTTCAAAATGCATAAAAAGTCACACATCAGCGTCATTGCATTATGACGATGTGCCTTCATCGCTTTAGGCTATTGTATATTTGCTAGAGGTACCAATATATTCTTGTTGCCTTTTCAAGATTTTGAAGAAGCCGTATGGATGCACGAATGGATAAGACAGAGGCCTCTCTGCACTGACATGTCAGAAATAATAGTCTAAAGATACTTTAGCTTTGCTAAAAACATTAAATGATATCAAACTTGGAAGGGTTAACACTAAGAACCTGTCGTAACAGGAAGACACTTTGTTGGCTTTAATTTGTCCTGCCTGCTACCAAAATCCAATCTTAAGTTCTTCAATACTAGCAGATTGCTGTAGATACAAGGCATTCATCCATATTATTCTGTCCCCGTTTTCGCTTGATATGTTTACGAAACTCATTTTTTTGGATTGTGGTATATTCACAATATGACATTGACCCAGCCCAGCCTTTCTTTCACATTAGAATTAACAATTTCTTAAACAAATGTCCTTCAAACCGTTTCATTTTCCAATACAGTATACAGTACCACCCCTTATTTAATTAGCCCAATGCAGCTCCCACCCCATTCTTTCTAAATAGTAAAATGGACAGTTAACCCATAAATCGATCAATACCCACCTGAATTAGCCAAATTGAATTCGACCAACCATTCACCTGTCCGCCCCAGGAAAGTAAATACTTTCACAATTCAACTGTCAACAACTCTTTTCCCCTGACCCAAATATTGAACCTGAACTCCTGCGAGGATGCGAGAATCTGTGGATGCAATTTTTGAATTTTGATATTTTAATCTGCTCCCGGAATTGCTTTGTTACTTTATGATTTCCCAAGTTAATGTAAATTTCCTGCTCCATCCTCGAAATTCACCGGCACCCACTAGTGCGAATTACCGGGAAAAAAAAACCTCAAGACCCGAAAAGCCATGCAAATTCATTTCTCATTTATTTTGCGGACCGATTGGTTGGTCTGAAGCAACCTTCAACTGCTGTTTCTGCTGCATTTCAACTCTGAAACAGATGCTGAGAGGCAAAAAGAACGACATCTAATGCACTCGTACACCCACCCATGGACGAAAAACAAATCAAAATTGAATTTTTGATGCAAATAGTTGAACAAATACTAGTTGAAGCTGTAGTTTGCTGTCCATCGCCATAGCCAAGCCATTAATGTAGTCGACGATGGTGTAACAGTCGCCAGCCATCGCCGCTACCACTGTCGCCATCAAGGATTCATGAGTTCTGCGACATGGAGAATTTTTTGTTTTCCATTTTTTTTTCATTGCAAAAGCGTTTCCTGTTCCAGTGACTCAGTCATGTCTGGTGGTGTTTGTCCAACTCGTGTTTGTCCATATTCCATGGAAGTGCATTATATATATGTATGTACGAGGCAGATTCAAGTTAAGGGACATATTTGCTCTGTGCAGCCTCAACGATGTGGGATCGTGGGTGGCAATGCCACTGGAACATAAAATAAATGGGAATTGTTAATTGAATTTCACAGCGATAACTTTTTGCAACCCCTCTTCAGCCGTTCAGGCGGTTACCCTTTCACAAGGACACATTGATCGATGCTGTTTGTCACGCTCCCCATGAGTTTGCAATGAGTAGTCGTGGGTACAAGTTCGTCACCATAGTGGTTCCAGCACTGGCAATCATTCACGACAATGGCCGCTTGTAGCGGGTATACAAACACCTCTTCAACTCTTCGTGCAACATCTAAAGGGGGAGAATTAGGGATACTCCTAGGTTTAGTGGTGATTTCACTGATGATTCCATTGCTTTTGCTGCTACTGCCGCTGCTGCTGGTGCATGGTGCATGGTGCATGGTGCATTGCGCTATGACTAGCGTGAGTTATGTTCTTGGTGTTTGTTTTATTTCACTTTCATTTCCCCATCTCATCCAATGGGTCAGATAAAAACCTACCCTTTCATCACACCACCCCTATTCGCAAATAGTAACTTTTAAATTTTGACGAGGGACAAGTTGCAATGATCAACTGCAACTGGCAATAGTAATGGGATTGGATAGCAATTGCGATTGGGATTGCGACTAGGAGTATGGAATTACCTGAAAATATCCTGAGCTCTCTCGCTCAATCAATACAATTATTGAATGCAAATTGCAATAACAAATGTCACCAATTTGACGTCGGAACAGATGTGAAAACCTTCAACATACGGATGCTTGTTAAATTGGTTCATTTGTAAAGTCTCTGTAGACAGAGTTGGAGCAGCCATTGGGTTGGTGGTTGTAAATTTCGGATGATGTGTTGGGGGGAAGGTCAAAGCAAATGTGAACAAGTCAACATTTTGTAGATTGCAGACCAATTTACACGGCAAAAGTTATGACCAGGTAATTGAGTTTGTCTGTCAGATGTCATATGAAGGTGTGTGAAAACTGGACACTGTGCAAAATCCTCATACATAGGTATGAGGTTGTTGATTAAAATGCCGTAACATGTGTGGTCTTATTATAATACTAAAAGACAGATGGATTGTGTGGTTTTTTTTTTGGCCCAAGGACGTGGTAAATGATGTGACCAAAACTAGTGCATATATGAGTTGAGTCTTTTTCTAAATAACTGTTAAACGATGCCAATGGTGTCGTCTTTTTTTATATAATTTACGCGTGCCTAAGGGGTTAGATACCCTTTTACAGTTGCCAGGGCGCGGGCGGAAAGGTAGAAGGAGGAGAAAGGAAAATTGTTTTGTAGTGGTTTGAAACTCAGGTGTATTTGGTTTCGATATTAGCTCTCCAGGGGTGGGAGTCCGAATAGGACGGAGAGTTTTTTCTTCACTGAGAGTGATCGAAGTTATAATTCGCACTTGTTTTTTGTGGTTGAAACTCTACAGCAGCCAAATCTACGTGTCAGTGTTATGCCTTCACACGCAGAATTTTTCTGTCTGAGTTCCAATTACTCAAATGAAAAACTGACTTGCCATGGGCAGGGTGAGAAGCGATTGTTAGTACCACTGCACCACGCCCACCCCCGTCTACAAAGACAGTTAGGAAGGGCAAAGTAAAATAGAGTAGAGAGGTAGCAAGTCAGTTAAATTTTCAACCTTGTCGCGACAACACTAATTTATAAAAAATAGAATAAAATTGTATTAGTACAATAACTTCCAAATTCGAGTGTTAAATTTTCATAACCAGCTGTTTAAAATGCTAAACATTGGTCCTTCGAGCCGGATTTTAAAAATTTCTCAGTTTAACATTTCCATCATTCAAAGAGAAGAGTATATTCTCAGTTTCGATAAACAACAGCATTCGTATTTAATCAGCCCTGGCTCAGTGCACGTAATTACATTACACAATTATTCATAGTCGCAGTAGTGAAAAAATGCCATAGACGGGTTAGATGACAAAAAAAGGAGGAGGCGCGGCCATTCTTGGAATGCGAAATCAACTAGCAATAACCCTAACTGAACTAAATCGTTTTCAGCTAGAGGTCAAATTGCAAGTTCTGGAGACGCGAAACACCAACTTCAACAAGGTACAATCTGCCATAGAGAGCCTGGATGACAACGGGCCTAATAGCGGAAAACGAGGCAACTACGAAGAAGTCTTTTTCGCCTTGGAACAATTTTCGTTATCGGAACGATTACAGACTATCGACTCATCGCAAACTTCAGAAAATAATTCAACAAAGTCTCGCTTTCACCTCCAAAATCTGACCTTGGCATCGTTTACTGGCGCACTAACCAAGCGGATGGATTTCATCGATATGTCCGCATTGCTGACCTCACAAACATCGAAAAGTTCCAGTATCTTAGGTCTTACGTGCAAGATAAAGCAGTCAAGGTAATTCAGTCGCTGGAAATCACTGGTCAAAATTATGAGAAGGCCATTGAATTACTAAATGCGCGCTATGACAACTGGCACTTCTTGTTCCAATCTCATATTCAAGAGCTATTCGAACTTCGGACTGTAGGAAGACCAGCTGTTGAAACAATCCGCACCGTGATCGACACAATAAATGTCAACCTTCGAGCACGGTCAAATTGCGAACCGCTTTTTGCTACACTGAATTCTATCCAAATTTGGTTGCTACTCTTAGACAAAATGGGAAGAAAACGTTATAACACGACAGGACCTAAAGACATCTACCTAATTAATCGAAGACTTGGATCCAACGTCAGTCCCTACTGCGTCTGATTTTAATTATCCTACGAGGAATTGTGTGTATTCATGGAAAAACGGTGCAAAATGCTCAACATTGTTGAGGCTAAAATAACATCACGGGCCCTTGTCAAATAATGCAGCTCACTTGCATTCATAACACTTTTCTGGCACTGGCACCAAGCCATTTTAATGCAGCAAATTCAGAGGATTACCACCATTTGATCGCCTTAAACTTGTCAAGGAGCTCAATCTGTGCGTGAATTGTTTGCATGGGCGGCACAGAGTATACAATTGCAATTCAATTCGCAAGTGTCAAGTATGCGAAGGGAATCATCATACGCTTTTGCATCGTCAATTGACACTCGCATCCAACCCTCGCATACACAGCCAACGAAGAACAACGTATGTACAACATATAACATATAACCAGCCGCTTGTAACGGCAACCTTCGGTGAAAACCTTTACGATAAGAACAGTACTTTGATCAGTCCCCGCTTTTTATTAGACAAAGTCATTGATGGGCGAAACCTTGATAATTGAGCGGGGGCCCCCAACGAAGAGCAGCCGGAAAGTCTGGCAGATGGACATCATTCAGGTAACATATAGTATATACAACTGTAATATCTCATTCCACCTATTTCCAGGATGTATAAGCCATTGGGGGTGATCAAAATCCATTTACTACATATTACTCTGGAGCTACAATAGTAGCCTGCGCTCTGTTGGACTCTTATTCACAGCTGAATTTTATAACGGAGTACATTGCACACTTGAAACGAAGTCGCACCTATCTCAACATTGCTGATATTGGACAATCGACAACCGTCGCTTACCAATGAACCCAAGTCAGAATTAAGGCATAACATAATGACTACTGCATGCTACTTGATGTAGTCATACTCCCTGAAATTACTCCAGCACAATACACATAACCACATAGACCCAACCAGGTGGAAAAACCCCAAAATCTGAATTTGTCAAATCCCCGATTTAATTATCCTGGCGCCGGATTGGAGAAGATATCTACTTCGACTTTCTCCAAGTCTATTCAGAAGGTACTCCTCGGATGGATCGTGGGAGGAACTGTCTCAGAGGGCTGTAATTATGCTCATCATCACAATTTGCATACTTTCGCAACAACTATAACCAAGGCTGAGTCGCCGCACATTAAATACACCAACATAGACTTGGCAAATACCACCACGATCAAAGACCTTCTCCAGCAATTTTTAATAATCGAAGATCTTCAATCTCCTTGCAAATCATCAATCTATTCCATCGAAAAAGAAGTATGTGAAAGATTCTTCAAATAGACCAGAACACCTTGTCCTCTCACAAATAAATACATCGTTCAATCACCTTTTCGAGAAGATCCCCCAACACTCGGAAGTTCTTACGATATTGATAAGAAACGGTTGGTATCCATTGAGAATAAAATATTTCGTTCTCCACCTTTACAGAAGGATTATTGTCACTTCATGGCAGAATACGCACGGCTTAGCCTCCATCAAATTCGCATTTCACGACAATGTGAATTATGTTCCGCATCACTGCGTTCAGATGACTGATGGTTAAACAACAAGGGTGCGAGTCGTCTTTGACGCAACCTGCAAGACATCATCGGGAATATCATTGAGCGATATTCTTAAAACTGGACCTGCACATCTGGATGACATCTTCACCATTGCTATATGTGTTCGCACTAATGGATTCGTTATAATCATCATCCTCAGGACACAAACATTCAATGTATCTTGTGGAGGAATCCTTCAAACAGGGCAATTGAAACACATCGACTGATCACGGTGACTTATGGAACTCGCAGTGCTCCTCTATCTCTAAAAGATGGAGACATGATCATATCGGCAATGTGATCACTTGAATCAGCCTAAGTGCAGCTTTGCGACATGATCTCCATTGATGAGGTATGTGTTGCTCTTAGGTAGAAAATCCTTTCGATTGGTATTGCTTTAGGAACGAAAATGTCACGGACTTTCCACAGAGAGTTCCTGAAGAACTGTTTCTGATATTGAATAATATTTTTCGTCGAATTTTGAAAGCTGAGTTGAGAGTTATCCATCAGTTTAAACCGTATCCTAACCACTCGGGAAATGGCCCTCTACTCCAGAGCAATAGTTTTTCACTAGCATACTCATAATATAAAGGGTGTTTTTTTTTAGAGATATCTTTTTTTTTTTTTTTTTTTTTTTTATAATGAGCGCGTGCTCAAGGGGTTTGAGTACCCTTAATGTGATTGTACACAGCGTGGGCAAAGGAAATTTAGGGAGGAAGAAAAGAGAGGTACCGATGTACATTGTTTTTAAATGTTTGCAAGTTATAACGACCAGGAAATACAGAGATCGGCAGGGCATTCCATAAGCGAGTTGTACGGCTTAGGAACGAATCACGATCTTTTAGAGTACGTCCGAAAATGGGCTTGAGGGTATACTGATGAGCATTCATAGCGAGACGGGTGTTACGGTTGAAAGTTTGAATGGACGGAATGCTACTGGCGATTTCAGTGGAGCACTGGTGGTGGAAGTAGCGATAAAACAAAGTGAGACACGAGACATTTCGTCGGTGTTCGAGGGTGTCCATTGATTGACTGATATTAGTATCATCAATAAGTTTTATCGCACGGTTTTGAATCCTATCTAGCAGGTGCAGAGATGTTTTAGGAGCACCTGACCAGATGTGGGAGTTGTACTCCAATTTTGGGCGGATGAATGCCTTATATATTGAGGCCAGATCAGAGGGGGCAAAATATTTCTTACATCGCTTGAGGAAATCTAGACATTTCGCAGCATTTTTGGCGATATCAAATATGTGGTCATTCCAACGTAAGTTGTCATTGACACACATACCGAGAATGGAAAGTTTTTCGGTTTCGACGATGCAAGTGCCATTCATAGATAATGGCTGGGTGTTTAAATTTCGCTTTAAAAACAGCAGACAGCATTGTGTTTTGGAAGCATTAAATTCCACTCTATTGATAGTTCCCCAATTGGTTATGCTAAAATCCAATATGAAATAGAACACTTGAAACTAATGTTAATATCTATCGTATTAGCTTATTTTAATAGATAATTTTATGCAATTAATGGTTAAATATGACGCCGGGCAAATGCGCTCCACGGCTAGCTCAAATAAAGCTCAATCTTGAAGTCCAATTTTTGACAACTTTATCGAGCAACTGGGTACGTATATTAACCATAACACGGCGAATGTTGACTTCCAAATCGTCCAAGGTCTCTGGTTTATCGGCAAACTAGTGACTGCACGTATCCCCAAAGAAAGTAATCAAAAGGTGTGAGATCACAGGATCGGGAGTCCACTTCACAGGTCCATTTTCCAGCAATAAATTGATAGTGTCGCGCGCCGTGTGGCATGTTGCTCCATCTTATTGAAACCAAAGCTCTGTCACGTCAATGCTATTCAACTGAGGAATGAAGAAGTCAGAAATCATGTTTCTAATGCGCTCTCCATTGACGGTAACATTCTGGCCGGCATCGTCCTTAAAGAAATATGGGCCGATGATTCCACCAGCCCATAAAGCACACCAAACAGTGAGTTTTAATGATTGTAAGGGCGTCTCGACAAAGGCTTCTGGGTTTTCTCCACTCCAAATTCGGCAATTTAACTAAAAATGGGCCACATCGGAGAACAAAATGTTGCGTTGAAAATGAGGATGAACCTGAATCATGTTTTCGGCCCATTCACCGAACCTATGACGCGTATAATTGTCACTGCGACTTCAACTATTGCACAAGCTGGATCTTATAAGCTTTTAAGCCAAGATCTTTCAGTAAAATCTTCCCCAAAGTGGATGGACATTGCTCTAATTGCTGTGCACGATGGCGAATCGACTAATTCGGATTGTCCTCAATACTGCGCTCCACAACGACAATAACTTCTTCTGTTCGCACTGTTTGTCGTCTTTGGGGATCTGCATTGTTCACTAGGATGTAAGTGGTGAGAAAATGATTCGTCGTAAAATGCCAAAACGTACTAACCACACATTTTCATCCATCAAGCTGAAAATCGATAGAAACAGTGTTGGCAGTTTACCTCTAAAAAAACACCCTTTACTACTTCTTATAAGTCATGAAGTTCTCCATCAAGTAGAAGTATGTTCTCATATAATAGTCAATGTCTTTTAGGAATGCGGTGAGGAAACTTCAATATGTAGGTTGTTTTGGGAACACTAGCCGCGTACTTGCCCAGAGATCACCGATACGTTAGTACATATCTGGTGTCAATTATACAATTTTACTGCCTTTTAATATTTATAACCTTTTTTTGACTTTCAAACATGAATCTCAAAATACATGTATGGCTTCCATAAGGCATTAACCAATAGCTTACGAATATTTTTTCGCATTTATCAGGAAAATCATGACAAAAATACATTTATACTTTGAATCAGATTCATTCATCTCCTGGATTAAATTCACTAGTCGAGATGAAAAATAAATATAAATTCCATTGGAAAAAAAAAGAAAAAAATTGTTCGACATGTTAACATGAAGTATCATTAAACCATCCGCTCACGATTGAAATCAATATTAAAATTTATTGAATGAATAACGCCGGGGAAATGCGGAAAATGTAACAGAAAAACGTATCATGATGGAAATCCCATAAACAGGGGAACCTACCTAACTGACAGTAATAACAAACAGATTAAGTTACAGCGTAGTGGTGGATTAAATTGGCCTTAGATACTTTAAAAACTATTTTGATCCTATCTAATTGCTGATCAATAAAGGGTTTGTCTCATGGCTTTCTGACAAATGGCATATCGAACTGGGAGGGCTTTGATAGAATTTGTGGAAACGTTTTTCTGCGGATAATGATTATTTGAATTATGGCGTTTATGTTAGTTGTTGTTAACGTGTTCTGTAAACAAAAAGAAAAAAATAAATGTATTGAATGAGGTGCATTTATAGAAATTTCGACGACCTTTTTGGCAGTATACTTCGTTATATATCATCCGCCCAAAATTGGAGTACAATGCCCACATTTGGTCAGGTGCTCCTAAAACATCTCTGCACCTGCTAGATGGGATTCAAAATCGTGCGATAAAGCTCATTGATGATACCAATATCAGTTAGTCAATTGATACCCTCGAACACCGACGTAATGTCTCCTGTCTCACTTTGTTTTATCGCTATTTCCACCACCAGTGCTCCACTGAAATCGCCAGTAGCATTCCGCCCATTCAAACTTTCAACCGTAACACCCGTCTCGCTATGAATGCTCATCAGTATACCCTCAAGCCCATTTTCCGACGTACTCTAAAATATCGTGATTCGTTCCTAAGCCGTACAACTCGCTTATGGAATGCCCTGCCGATCTCTGTATTTCCTGGTCGTTATAACTTGCAAACATTTAAAAGCAGTATACATCGGTACCTCTCTTTTCTTCCTCCCTAAATTTCCTTTGCCCGCGCTGTGAACAATCACCTTAAGGGTATACAAACCCCTTGAGCGCGCGCCCATTATAAAAAAAAAAAAAAATATTTGGAGCTGAGGCCGGTAAGGATTTCTGAGACTAAGACAGGGTCTTGGAAAAGAGATGAGTTGTTGACCAACGGCAGTGCTCACATCCCCGAACGGGTTAGTGATTTCGGTTTAACGACCCCTTATCCTAGGGGTATCTACCGGCGTAACTGCCTAGCCATAAAAAAAAAATGCCGATGCGAAGCAACAATAAGTCTCGGATACGGATGAATCTACTGTTAACAATCCCTGCAAACGAATTTCGGATCTGCGCATGAAATAATCGAATATCTAACAGAGGCCCTGGACTGATGCAAAGCAGATGTTATAGCCAACCAAGAAATGCGATGGGATGGCCGGACAAAAAGAGAATGAAAAACTGCGACATCCACTACGACGGCAAAAGCAACGCCTATATGGATACGGATTTGTTGTTAGAGGCAGACTTAGGCAAGCAGTTAATGATCGCCTCGTAATAATCCGTATGAAGGCTAAATTTGCAAACACAAGCCTTATATGCGCGCGCACCCTCTCAGAGGAGAGAGATGAGGACACTAAAGTTAGCTTATACGAACTCCCGGACAAGACCTACGAGCAGGGTCCTAGCTATGACACTAAAACTTTAATGCCACTTTAATGCAAAGTTAGGAAGAGAGGGCATCTTTGGTAGCACTGTCGGAAAGTACAGCCTGCATGATAACGGATTCAGGCTAATTGACTTTGCGGCGGGGCGAAACATTGTCGTAGCCAGCACGCGGCCCCCGCATCTTAATATTCGTAAAGGGACATGGAGAACTCCTCATCCATCAGTCGCTGACCAGATTGGCCACAGTGCGATCGACGCATGGCATCCCTACAGTATTACGGAGGTCCGAATCTTCCGATGGACCAACATCGACTCAACTTGACGTCAGACGGCTATAATTGCAACAGATCGCTAAATCCTTTTCCATTCGCGTCCTCTTAACATAGTATCGAAGACAAGTGACAACATTGCTAAAAAGCCATCAGAGATGTAGCCTCTTATGTGTTAGGTTTCACTAGCCACAACAACGAAACCCCTGGTTTGATGACGAGTGCCGGCAAGAATAACTAAGACAGATGCATATAAAGCGGCGCTGCGAAAAAGGACTTGAGTTGCTCAAGAGAAAAAAGAAGGAGCATGAGAAGTGCGATTCGAAAGTTTTACCAAAAGGTAAAAACGACATGCCACGGACACAAACACCGAAGTGTGTAGGGACGAATAAGTGAACATCGTAGTAGAGTCGCAGTTGATGCTGACGATTTGGAAAGAGTATTTCTGTAGACTGTATAACCGCGATAACGAACCAAATACCACTGTCAGGCAGAATGAACTAACAATTCCGTCCACCCTGGATAAAGTGAAGATAGGTCTAAGACATTCAAGAAAACTGTTTGACAGACAAGCTCTTCAAAGCGGCAGGCGATGACTTGGAAAGAAGCATACACTAACTCATCTGTAAAATATGGTCGGATGAATGTATACCCGATGAATGGAACCTCAGCAATGTTTGTCATCATCGTTGAAAGAATATTGCAAAATTCACCTGGCAACACTAGAGGCACAATCTTTCAAAAGTCCGCCCACTTACTCGCATACGCCGATGATGTTGAAATAAACTGAAGAAAGCAGAGTGATGTCAGTGGTGCTTTCGTGAGTATTGAGGCGGATTCAGAGAAGATGAGTTTAACTGTCAATGAGAGCAAAATCAAGTGTATATATCACCGATATCCCAGACAGAACGTCATTATCGGCAAATATAACTTTGAGGTAGCCCAGGACTTTGTCTATATTGCCAAATGTTGCTTCTTTGGGCTTAGAAGGCAATTAGCTAACAACAAAAATGATTCTGTATAAGATCTTAATAATCCCACTCCAGCTCTATGGCGCAGAGGCATGGACTTTATCAAAAATGGATGAGGGTACTCTTCCGTGTGGCGCTCCCATTATTCCGTTTTGAGTTCTGTATTTTTTTTTTAAGTTGGTGAATCTGTTGTTGACATTCACTCTAAATCTTAGCGTCATAGCTTGATATTAAATTTGCGTAAAAAACTGATTTGCGTTAAATTTTGCGTAAAAAACTGATTTAATGGTGCGCGAACGTTGGAAATGTTGGAAAAGTGTTTCGGCAACGATTCTCTAAAGAAAACGGTCGTTTACCAGTGGCACGAGCGATTCAAAAGTGGTCGTGAGTCAATCAAAGATGATGAACGCAGTGGCAGACCATCGACATCGAAAACCGACGAAAACAGTAAGAAAACAGGAGTAAAAGAAATTTTGGTCGATAACCGCAAATTAATCATCAAAGATATAGCGGAGGACTTGAACATTGCCTATGGATCCGTCCAAGACATTTTGGTTAATAATTTGGGTATCCGTCGTGTAGCAGCAAAGTTGGTGCCAAAAGACCTCAATTTCATGCAAAAAAGAGACCGTGTTGACGTCGCAAAAGAGATGATTTGCGAGGCCGAATCCGATTCCACATTCATCAAAGGGATCATTACTAAAGACGAGACGTGGGTTTATGAGTACGACACGCAATCCAGATATCAGGCAAGTGTCAATGGCGTTCACCAAATGAGCAGAGACCAAAAACAACGTCGTTTTCAGTCAAAAAAGAAGGCAATGCTCACGGTTTTCATGATAACGCACCATCGCACAGTGCCATCATTATTCGTAATTTTTTGACGAAAAATGCAAGAAATACCATCCAACAGCCACCGAATTCACCTGATTTGGCTCTCTGTGACTTCTTTCTGTTCATTCGAGTTAAAAAACCACTACGGGGAACGCGTTTCAGCGGACGAGAGCAAGAAATGGAAAAATCGCAGGAAGCACAGATTCGCATACTGAAAACCGAATATAAAAAATGTTTTGAGGATTGGATCAAGCGCTGGCATAAGTGTGTTGCAGTCGATGGGGATTACTTCGAAGGGGTCAATATAGATTTAGATGAATAAACTTGTATTTTTAATTTTCTGACTAAATTCCGGGAACCTTTTGATCAAGGTGGTAGGATCGATGACTTCAGGCGAACGTGGTACAAACTTTACTTTAATAGTGGCAGTGTCAGCTTCTCGAGTCGCAATCCCAGTTATCTATGTTTATTTTACCCGCATTTTATTTTCAGCCACACGATGTCCTCCTCCGTCTTTCCACTTGATGCTATTTCATGGAGGTCCACTATTTTGAGATTGAGTAAGCGTGAATCGTCTAAGCGGACCATTGCATTCCCCCATTTCCCGTCATCAAGGTAGCACGAAACACTTTGCTTATTGTTATAAGGTCAATATATGTGATAATATGCAGTCCTATCTCTCTCCCCCTTTGAATAAAGAACAACCCTGTAGCCTTTGATCCATATGTAGCTTTAATAGTAATAACAAATTTATCTAAAATACCTCTCTTGATATATTCCAATATATACCAATATTCTATATTGGTGCTTTCGAAACCATGTTCAAAATCGATTCACGACCAATGAAATTGGAATAGATACATATTTACTGCATTCTTCAATGATGATCCGCTGCGGGTTGAATAGTATCCAGCTCGGAAACCTTCTTGTTCTACTACTACTACTGCTTTTTAAATTTTCGCACTCCAAATGAGGAGTTTGACATTCCTTTTCCAACTCGGAAGAAAAAATTCTACCTCCCAAGCTCTACCTACAAGTAAAATAGAAACTTGGCTGCTTTTGCTGGTGCTGCTCGCAAAAAAATGCTCACCTGTCCGTTATTTTCTTGATGCTGTAAACGGTCCTACTATTGCACCTGCTAACTGCCTCCTGTATTTTGGTAGTCAGCTCGATAATGTGGTTGCGTTTGTCATATCGGACACTATGTCGAATTCTGCCATCTTTATGCGGTATAGAGACTAAAGCCCGCTACCTTTAACCTATAGGGTAGCTGCAATACGAGCTTTCAGTTGTTAATATTTGTTTGTTGTGTCTTCCAAATGATCGACCAACAATGCTGTCTGCGCCAGATATTAAAACATTTTTTAAAGCTCTTTTGCTAATTGTTCGAACATTTTGCATATTGTTGTTGGCACATAGAGCGTGTATCACATAGAACGCAAGAAGCCCCATTGGATCAAAAATTGTCATGATTAAGCTTAATACTTTCCTTTTAGTAAGCTAGCGGTTTCCTAGCCGCACATCCTCGTCTTTATAACGGTTTGACAATTTGAAAACAAACAAATCATCGACGGCTGATCCACACATTAAAATAACTTTTTCCGCTAACATCTTTGTTGAGCACAAAGCGCATCTAGAACAGTTTTAGAGTTAGAAACCCAATTCCAAATTTGAAACCCTCCTTTAGAATGAACGAAGCGAATATCTTGTGCTGACTTTATATCCTCCTCCTTAGTATGAACTCTGTCCAACATATCATCGACGTAATGGTTCCTCAGAATACATTATACAGCCCGAAAGTCTTCGGCGTTGTTTTTTTTTTAATAAAAATTTAGCACAGGTAGGAGAGTATGTAATTCTGAATGTCATCAGGATCATTATGTTTGACAACCTTGTTTAATTGACAAAAAACGTTCATACTGCTGGTCGTTTTTGCGAATTTTCACTTGATGATACATTTCGACGATATCTCCTCCTATAGCTACACGCCGACACCATCATAAAGTTTGATTTCGATCCTGGGAATATGCATGCCAATCAATATCGGTTCAAGTATGCCAGTAGTGGATTGAAGAACTTTTTTAAGATGAAATGGATGATGCAAAAGGCGGCACAAACAGCTGTTGAAGTACTCGTACACGTATTTGACATGTATCATTTAAGCCATCAATGCAAAGTTGATTGGTCCCTCATTTACTTCCATTTTTCAGGCCAGCTTAAATTAAAGAAAACCTTTGCACTTGCATGCAGACATTTATTTTGACAAATGATACAAGCATTTCAGATATCTTAAGGGTAGCTGTCGAGCTTTCAATATTTGGGATGAATTTGTTTCTGATAGAGTGTTTGATTTACCACTTCGCGATGACCGCAGGAAACTATACACACAAGTCTCTTATGTATACAGTCCTATGTTGCAGGTGCAAACGGTCATCCGTTCTACTAGTCAAGCTAATTTAGTTAGGATTTTGTGTTCATTCTTCTTTTATTAATCGAACGCATACCATAACGTGTAGTGCTACACCTTACTAACGTATCATTATTGCTACTGTGCCGCTTGTATTATTGGCTAAACTTGAGAAACTTATAGCTATTATACAGCTATTATATGATATGTTTTTTTTTACATCGTTGCTGTTGCCAAGACTTGGCATTTCTTTTGTGTCAGATGATCTATTTATTTTGTTGGCCTCTTTTTCGAACCTAGGCTGGAACCTGAGCTTCTACTTGTTTTAAGAGTTCTCCGACGACCTTCGTTGAACATGACAAAACCAGCTGAATAGTTCAGCCTGAAGTTTGTGCACTATCAATTTCTTAAAGTGCAGGCTTCTGCGAAAGCGCGTACTTTGATTTAGATCAGGTTAGTTTAAACCCTCTGTTTTTGGTACATAATATTTTCACTTTCATCGCAATCATTTTTCCTTTATACTTCTCCTATAACTCTTCTACTAAATAGATGACAAGAGCTGGAAATGCATATATTTGGTGTCAGTACGACTGATTGCTAGCCCACTGTCTTCTAGCATCCATATCCACTTATTAAAAGTTATTTAGAGGGCTGTCAGGTCATTGAGCTTTCATCAGCCAAAAAAAATAGAAGTCGATCCGGACTCATTAATGTGCTGCTTCAATACAAAATCTTATATGACGTTAGATAGCAACGGACCTTGTATACTGCCTTGGTGTACTCCATCTTTAACTTCGAATTCTTCCGTTAACTTCGCTGTGTATTTAATTTTCGTTTTAACGTCATCATGCAGATGATCATTCTTATACATTCTCGTATGTACTGCGGGTATAATTTGAAATTTATACGATGTTCAAATGCGGTCTCTGGGAACTCTGTCGAACGAGTCGATGATATGCATATCTTTCGAACCTTCGCGAAGTTTCTTGATTGCCATGGATTTTCGTAGCACAACGTTGTCGCATTTTCCCGAATATGAAGACCTTTTATGCGACTTTTTATCAAAACGCATTTATTTTCATTTAAATCTCTATTTCACTGATTTTTTTTCTAAATCAAGCTAACTTCTGAACTTGTCTAACAATAAGACGCCACATAACCGAATACACACAAACAAATCATGATCCACTGAAAGTGCTTAGATATAAACTACTCGCATTATCGTTTTCTTACCGCGGTCTCGCCATTTACGTGCGCAGTGAAGTAGCTTAGCAAACTCCACCACGTTGTGATCCCTGTTTCAAGCCGGAGTTAGCCACTACTGCTTCATTTATAAACGTTCCAAATACCCGAAGGACGGTGTTTTTGGGATATTCACCGCGGAATGACCTCACTCGACCAAAGTTACCCGGGACTTATTTTTAACTTTTATGAAAAGTACACCATTGGTGTGCTGAGCCTTCTAGGCTAGTCGGAACATTTTCATATCAGCTGATTTCTTGTACACAGACCACAAAATTAGAGAAGAGATTCCCAAAAGAACCATATGACAATATGAGAAAGATTGTGGTCTTAGAGTGGTCTTAACAGCTTCTTAAATAGTTTTAACTGGTCGTTATGTTTTCTTGATGAAACGTGGATGCTGCTGCTGATATGATTACAAACACTATTCTGTTTGCGAGATCCTTTATCTCATATCGGATGAAAAATATCAAACAAAAGGAAAAGGATGGTAAAACTTGAGCTACAAAGAGGATGTCAAGGTGAGGGAACTGTTTTTTTCCTATCCTACAAGGGCAACCCAACAGGTTCTAAGGTCATGGAAACCAAAAAAAAGTTCAAATGAGTCAGGAGTGACAGCAACGCCTTTTTTAAGCGTAAGTATAACATTTCAATACGAGGCAAACAATACTAGAATGTCCAAAAGGCCGAAAGAACTTTCTATTGTTCGTCACAGATCTTAAATATTGTGTCATGTCTCCATCAACTATTCAGCACATCCACTTTAGCACTCGTGTAGAAGCAAGAATACTTAAAACCTTAATGCACACAAACCCGCTGGTGCAGTAGTAGTATGATACATCTCCCATTCTTCTGAAGAGCTATTCCTCCACCCACGCAAAACCATTGCGTAAGCATTTTCATCAATCCTATTTTTTAAGACTCAGCATTTTGGAAAACAGCACTAGTCCAGTTCCCCCTAATAGAGATGGATCCTTTTTTCTCTCCTCCTACTGACCCACTGCTATAAGGTTCCGTCTTTCTAAGGTCATGGAAATGCTGATAAGCCATCAAGCTCATGAAATATCTTGAAAAACGAAATCTTCTCTTTTAGCGTTAGTGCGGTTTTCAAAATAACAGGTCAAAAAGTGGAACCAAAATGTAGACCAATGGTGAAAGGAAGGTAGTTGCACTTGATATTTCAGCCTACGTTGGAATGACCTCATTCATGCAAGAATTATTTTACTACTCATTCGTCTAAAATTGGAGACCAATGCCCACATTCGATAAGGTGCTCCTAAGACCTCCCTGCACTTGCTAGATAAGGTTCAAAACAGTGCGATAAAACTCATAGGTGATGTGTATATTGTAAAGTTAATCGACACTGTAGAACACTGGCGTTTTGTCTCACCTTGTTCAATCGCTACGAACATTTTCACCATCATGCTTCTAATTTTCGCACAATTCGCTGGTGGAATTCTTAGCCGAGCTCCTCTAGTCGGTATAACTTGCAAACGTTCAAAATTCAACGTTAATTTTCAATTCAAATTTCACCGCTATGCGTAAATATTTTGAGGATACACAAAATCCCTGGAGCGCGAGCTAATCATGTAAAAAACAAGTCGGATGTCATCAGAGCGGTGTCCAGAATGCGTTGCATTCTGTCCCAAAATCTAGTCGTCAATGACTTAGCTGCTCATGGCTGCCAGGCAATTAGACCATAGGATATTCCAACTTCCTTGGTGTTTCCGGTGAAAGTAGTACAGATTAACAAATTAGGGACTCGTATAATCCTTTCCGCTTCTAACCACGTTATTTCATTCAGTTCCAAAATATCGAACCCAATCATTCCTGACCCAGGTTCCCAACAGTGTAAGTACCATACATTCGAAACCTTATTTGGTGTGACAGTGCTTAGCTGTAAAGACACCTAACCTAATAGAGTACCGATGCGTCCAAAACCATCCATGAGCTATTCTGAAATAGATCTTCATTCCGAATTTATTTTGCTTTAGGATCTACGAAGTACGAGTACACCCAAATTTATCATCCAAATCAACTCATGTTACATTGGTCAAGTTGCTTACTTGGAGCGAACTTATACTTTCATACCCATATATGCACTAAGATGTACAAAACTAATTCAAATGTCCATTTTCTAAATTCTCTGTCTCCACGAAGATGCAGTTGAGTTTCTACCGACTCTAAACAAGTCATATGATCCTTTGGTGAGCAAAACATTTTGAGTAGTGTAATCAAATTTGGATGAATTTCGCCAATCTATGACATGTCTAGCCCTAAAGATATAGGAGTATTCCTCCACCGTATGAATTGCTCTATCTACTCGTACATATGAGCACGAGTGTCCTTGCCGTTGTCGTTACTACCAAGTACCGGCTTTCAGTTTTGAATTCCACAAACTTTCCGTCAGCACCGCATGTCCTTACTACAAGTTAGGTATCCACTACTCAAGCATCTTTCCTAACATTAAATTTTCTCTACGAAATCCTTTAACGCAAAAGGACAAAATATTGATTCGAGTTGGAAAGAGCATAAAATTCATTCCAAAGTCGATTTGACGTCAATCTTTTCCGCAAGGATCGCTGAGTTTGGATATACAAACTTCCGTAGTCCTTCTGCATTTGAGTATGTTTGTCTGTATACATGCATGCTATGTATGAGAGTTTAAAAGGTAAAAGATGCAACTAGAAAATGTTTCTGAAGTTTCCGGAATCATTCCTCTTACCATCTACTCCACACTTACTCCTGTGGATCTCCTTTTCTATATTTCTCCATTTTCTCTATTATTAAACGCATCTGCACATCAGTGCGGTGGCTGCGGCCAAGTGAGGTTAGATGGGGTTAGAGGGTTTCCTTCCTCTTGAATGCATGTTGTCAGTGGCAGCCCCTTTGGAGGTCTCTTAACTCTGGCTCCTTGGGTCTTCTATCACCCTCCTTCGTTTTACCACCCACAACAACTCCAATTCGCCCATACGTTCGTCTCGTCCGAGTGAATGTGAACGTGTGAAATCCTATTAAGGATGTTACATGGCGTTAAATTTGATTTATTTACTGGTTTTTGCCATATGCGAATGTGTTGGTGGTAGTGATAGTGGTAGAGGTAAATGGAAGTAGGTAGGTGTAGAAGTTGTGGTTGTATACAACTGTACGAGGATTAGATATGTTGACTTCTTTAACTGGGATTTTCACTCGTTCACACGTACGAGTACAGCATAGTGTTTAACATATAGCCTTTGCTCCTAGAATCCTATTTTCGTATCCTCTCTCCTTGAAGGATGATGGTGGTCGTAATCATGTATGTTGCTTTGACTTCTGTCAGAATTTTCATTAAATTCAAAATTTTGTGGAAATTTAATCGAATTTAAGAACGGTAGCAAAACGAAGCTAAAAGCTATATCGTGTGCAAGTTTATGCCATCTTTCTTGTGAGGCTGTGAACATCGAAATGGAGAATGAGGAATAGGACATGAAAAAGTCGGTTGGTTGGTCATGTGGTTAGTAGATCGGTGAAGCTTGAGTAAATATGGCGAGCACAGGATGGACGCAATGGACCGTTGGAAATTTAAGTGAATTTCCGCATGGGTTGCAGACAGGGGTGAAGTGATTTAAAGCCAAAAAAGATTCATTTCCTGCATTTGCTGCTCGTACTTCTGCTTAGTTTGTATTTGTAAGCATGTATGTTGGACTCCCTGGGTAGCAATGGTGAGTAATTAAATTAGTAAACTGTTGGCGATATTGCACTAAGAGGGCAGTCTTTTGAGGACTAATTAGTGCTGCAGGATGGCCTTATAAGGAGATTATTAAGTTATGTGATGCATCAGGAGTGGTAATATGAGGACCGTAGGCTCTGTCACGACAAAATACGTGGCATACATGAATGAAAAATATGGAAATAATTAAGAAGCCCCTCAGCAGTTCATTTTAAGTTAGTTTAGAGGTTTTTTGTGCCGTCAATTATCGTCGATCTATGATGCAATTTGTTTTGAGAAGAAGCATGACAAAATCAATTAGAAAAGTCAATTCCATGGAAATGACCTGAGGGTATCTGCATATACTACGAGTATCTACTGAAACAAAACCTTCTGGAACTTAATCACTTTTTTCTTTAGGATTTACTGATGGGGAATCGCAGAATGCTTAATATGTCGGTCGTCTAGAGAAATGTTGTAGATTTACCTATACAAATACATATACATATGACTCTTGCCCCTTAATATGCTACAAAAGGACTAAGGACAAGGAATATTTTTAGTTTACTCGTGCTGGGTCAGTGTTGTCGAAGTAGTGACAGATGCTCAACTTTCGTGCTTCCCACATTTCCTTTATTGATTCGAGGAAACTGCATTTTGAAAGGATTTATTCCGAGACTGCTAATGCCCTTCTATTCTTCTATGTAAGAGGCCTTTCGTGTTGACGACAAAGCATCACATAATATCCATTTGGAAATTTATCTGTGATACTAAGTTTCTCTAGGTGTAACAAAACTAACGAGGGGTAAGAGGTTTTAAGTTCCTTTTTGCAGCTTATTTTCTGCTACCTACATATTACTCGTTAAAAAAATACTTGCCAAAACATGTACACCACACAGTCTCCATACCGAAATTAGGGATATCGTCGTAAATGTCTAAGGATACGGGGAAATAGGGAAGGGAAATTATGAAGAAGGAGGGTATGGTCAGGTATTGTGACCGAGCAGTGATTTAATTTCCGCCGCTCCTTTCGCTTAGCCCGGCCACAGTTGATGAGAGTTATCACTTGCTCCATGACTACTTCGCACCAAACAAAATTCACTTCTCACCCTTAATTCATATCAAACTTATTCTCACCTGTTAAATTGAAATTAAGAAACTCTTCAGCACCTCATTTATGCGATTGCTATAGTCGACTGACTGCACAACGCTGAGTGTTTCATTTCAAATGAACATTTACTAAAAAAATTTATATAAGAGAAAGGTAATTAATATGAATAATAGATATAGAGAAAGGAAATCAATTACAATTGTAGTTAACAGAATTGAGTGACTAATTAGCTCAATTAATGCCCATATACCTATGTAGGTATGTATATATAGGAATGAGTTGAACATCATTATATTTCTATATGGGAGTAAATTAAATATAAGTAAATGCTAATAGGACTTGGCTAAATGAATTTATTATTTCAAGGGTGGTAAAATGGTATAGGCATCATACTTCATATTTTAATTAGCTTTTATAGTTTTCAATCTACATACGAGTATATGAAGGTAGTCGGAAATGTTTTGTGTTTGAATGTGTTTTTCCTCTTTTTTAAATAATATTTATAGATAAGTAATAGACACTCAAATTTGAAAACTTTAGGTCTGTATTGTATACAAATATTATAAGGGTGACCAGGTAAGAACGATAGGAAAAAAAATTTAAATAAAACAACAACGGTGTGAGATATAGAGTTGATTCTGGCTGATTGAAGCTACGTTCATTTAGTTACCTACTGAACTTCTCCAATGGCCCACTTCTTTCTCATATTTTGGACCCGTCTTATATCGAATATAAATTACACCAACTCAATAACGAATTCACACCCGGCCCAGATGGCCTCCCTGCCATATTTCTTAAAAAATGTTCTTCCTCTCTTTCCCTTGCCCTTTCTAATCTCTTCCGTCTATCCCTTTCACAAGGAGAATTTCCTCAGGTTTGGAAAACCACCTTCATAACCCCGATCCACAAGAAAGTATTAAAGAATGAAATAACCAACTATCGTCCCATCGCTAAACTCTCCATATACCCAAACTCTTCGAAAGTATTTTGTATGAAGCTCTAAGCTTCCAATGCAAATCACTTATTTCCCCTAGACAACATGGCTTCTTAAAGGGTAGGTCAACCACCACAAATCTCGTTGAATTCGTATCCTTTGCCCTCTCTGCCCTAGAGAATGACAATGAAGTCGATGTAGTTGCAACCGATTTTAGCAAAGCCTTCGATAAAATCTCTCATCGGTTAATTATCTTTAAATTGTCTGCCCTCGGCTTTGAACCCATATTGTTAAAATGGATATCCTCTTACCTCGAAAACCGTTTTTACAGTGTTCGTTTTAGGTCAGCCCAGTCCGCTCCATTTTTGGCCACCTCTGGAGTTCCACAAGGCAGCCATCTCGGTCCCCTTCTTTTTATATTAACCATAAATGATCTCGATATGATCACCAAACACTCGTCTGTCTCCCTTTACGCCGACGATACCAAATTTTTCAAAACCATTTCCTCTTCCCATGACTCTTTCCTCCTTCAACAAGATCTTGATAGTTTCTCGATCTGGTGCCTCAAAAATTCTTTGGAACTTAACATCGCCAAATGCCAATCCATCACCTTCTCACATAAGCGGAACCAATCTCCTCCCCGACTCTATCTTCTCCATAACCAACCTATCTCCTCCGTACAGTCTCTTCGCGACCTCGGCATTTTGTGTGACAGCGAGCTCAACTCCCGTTTACATATAAATGAGATAATCCTCAAAGCCAACTCTGCACTAGGTTTTGTAAAACGGTGCTCCAAAGAATTCACCAACCCATACGTGACCAGGTGCCTCTATATTACCTTTGTTCGCCCCTCCTAGAGTACGCCAGTCAAGTATGGTCCCCATATCATCGTGTTCATATCTCGAGAATTGAAAGCATTCAGCGTCGTTTTCTTCGATTTGCTCTTCGAGGTATGCCCTGGGACGATCCTTTTAATCTGCCCCCCTATCAAAATCGTCTCAACCTTATCAACTTAAACACCCTCGAAGATCGCAGAGATGCAGCAGACTTTCTCTTCATTCATCGACTCCTTTCAGGTCACGTTGAATGCGCGTCCCTTCACAACTCCATTTTCCTCAACACTAACCCTCGTATTCTACGTACCCCTAGACTCTTCTATCTACCAACCCACCACATCTCCTGTGGCGCGAACGAACCAATCTCCCGTATGCTACGTCAAATCAACTCAAACCCTACCGTCTTTGACTTTCACGGCACCACTTCCTACCTCAAATTTATTCTCCTTCACCACCCCAACCAACCTTAGTTTTAAGTTTTAGTTTAAGTTTATTTTTTAAGTTATAGCTTGTATTAAGCCGAATAAAAGGGGGCATTCGCCCCCACCAAATTACGTTCATGCCATTATATGTTGAATATCACTTCATTCAAATGGCAGCCTCGGCTTCGCTGGCAGTGCTTCAAGCGGTCGGTCCAATATGTGCGGCGTTATTCCGGCAATAGCATGACAAATGTTGGCCTCGAACTCGTCCAAAGTGATTGACTTGTTAACGTAGACTAAGGACTTGACGTAGCCCCAGAAAAAATGATTGAGTTGTGTTAAATCGCATGACCTAGGCGGACAATTTATGAACGCTCGCCGTAAGATGACTCAGTCTCCAAATTTCTCCTTCACAACTTCCAGCGTTTCGTCTCTTGTTGGAACCACAGCTCGGATATATTGATGTTGTCGAGCTCTGAGCACAGAAAGTCGGTTAACATCGCTCTATGCTGTTGTATTATGTGTGCACAATAGTGTGACCGCAACGCTCGAAGAAAATTTTTTACGGGGGAACCGCATAAAACGATCATACTTTGTACTTTGCAGATTTTAAGATAGCCAAAATTTGAGATCGATTGGATAACGCTAAGTGGTGTCGACTCTCGCTCAAAGTTTCTAAAATCTCTTTTTTTTCTTCCTGTTTTGCGAAGTAAATAAGCTCTTGCTCCCAAACAGCTAATCCCATTCTCACTATTTATATGCTTAATTAAATGTAGTCCCGTTACACATAAATCACATTGGAAATAATTTTACTGTCACTTACAACAATCTTGTCAGTTGCCAAAAAGCTTTCGAGTGGTTAATTTAGATTATTTGCCAATAGTGCAAGTTCGAACATTTCAATAAAATAAATTCGCGGTTTTTATTGTATTATTATTTTTTAAATACAATAAATTAACTTATAATAAATTGTGAGTCTTATTTCTGTTGTGTTTTCTATAGTACTTTCAGTAATTTTAAGTTATTTATTGTGTTCTTCTGTTCTTTGATATGAGATCTACACCGAACATGAAAAGCGGAACCCGTGAAAAAATATTTCTTATCGGCTATGCGTCTCACCAAATAACAGGTTGTAAATTACCCTCAAATCGTCAAGTCTTAGTAATATTATTTTTCAATTTACGGACTGATAAATTAAACCTGAAAGAATCAGCGAGACTTGTCATTCGAGAAGTATTTATTTTTTGAGAAAAAGCTAGAATTCCATCAAAATACGCAAAAGAGGCAATTATAAAACTGGACAAGCTTTATAATGAGTAGAGAAATCACCAACGAAATAAAAATAAAACCCTTGACAGCATAAAAAACAAAATCAAAGAATTTGCCTTAAAAATGGACGATCTCTTTCACGTAGCCCATCAAGATGCCTTGACTATGATGGAACCAGAAGGTATGGCTTTTCTTTTGAAACAGGCTAAAAAAGGATGCAGAGAAAATTAAGCGCAAAATTGAAGAATTTAGTTTTGATATCGGTAAGCTTGACTTTCATAATTACTCGATCTCTTACTACTTTTGTTCTGATTTTAAAAGACACTGACAATGAGGAGGAAGCACAGGTCCATCAATTTGGGGATAACCAACAATCTGCAAATTGGAATAGAATGAACGTTTTTACATCTGAGGTAGCCACCGAAGTTTTTGGACCTTCTAATAGCAAAAGATTGAGGTATAGTCGTAGAGTGAAAGAGATTTTAACAATGAAACTCTCTATGTTGTTAGATCGATGTAAGGTATCCGGTAGAAATGCTTCTCGTATAATTATATCTACAATAGAAGCACTAGGACAGAATCCAAATGATTTTGTAGTTTCAAAATCAGCTTTACATTCAAAAAGAAGACATTTTAGAGAAAAATACCCCGCGGTCATCCGAAAACGAATACAAATAGCAGAGAATGAAGCAGTGGTTATTCATTGGGATGGGAAACTGTTACCAGGTGTTTCAAAGAGAGAGCAAAATGAACGAAATGCAATATCTATATCTTATGGTGAAAATGAGCAACTGCTAGGAGTGCCAGTTATAGATAATAGTACTGGTGAAACAATGGGGAGTTTCACACACTGTAAAAGCAATGTGTTTTGACACCACTGCTTCGAACACTGGAAGGCTAAAAGGAGCATGCAAAATTTTGTAGCAAATGTTGGATAAGGATTTGCTTCAACTGGCCTGTCGTCACCACATTCTTGAAGTTTTGCTTAGAGGTATTTTTGACTGTAAGTTGGGTACAACCGCTGGACCTCAACTAGATATTTTTAAAAGATTTCAAAATGAATGGTCGAAAATAGATCCCAAAACATATAACGCAGGTATCCGCGATAAAAACGTTAATAAACACCTAATCCTTGATGTTATAGCCCAGATTACAGATGAACGAAAAGCAAAACTCACTGAATGTCAGCCTAGAGGTGAATACAAAGAATTCCTTCAGTTGATTCTAGTGTTTCTTGGAGAGCTGGATGGTAATTGTGATTTAGAACACCAGGCGCCCGTCATTATGCTAGGTCGATGGCTAAAGCTAGTTATAGTTTGAAAATATTTCTGTTTCGAAGCCAGTTTACAATGAGTAATGAGGAACGAAATGCTCTGGGTGATATCTGTGTTTTCATTGTAAAAATTTACTGCAAAGCTTGGTTTAATGCCCCAAGGGCTTATCTGGCGCCAAAACAAGATCTTGGCCTATTGCGCAGTTGCATTGAATACAAGAATATAGACAAGGATATCTCTGAGAAGGCTCTTGCGAAATTCTCAAATCATTTATGGTATTTGAGTTCGGAGTTGGTAGGTCTGGCGTTTTTTGTCCCAACTATATCTGACGGGGAAAAATCAGAAATGGCCAACATACTTTTGACAAGCAATGAGGCAGAAAACAATCGAATTCCAAATCCAAAGCTTCAGAAACATCAACTTGAACAATTTGTCGCAGCTGGATTAAAAAACATTGTCAAAAAAGAGACATTAAACTTTTTTAGCCGCTTAAAAATAAATGCAAATTTTTTGAAAGAACCTCCAAATGTTTGGGCTGAAAACCCGAATTTTAAAGAAAGTTTCAGAATAGTTCGATCACTTGAGGTCGTAAATGATTTGGCAGAACGAGGAGTAAAATTAATAACTGATTTTAATGACCTCTTAACAAAAGATGAAGATCAAAAGCAATATGTCCTCCAAGTAGTCAGTGAGTGCCGAAAATTGTATCCCAATGTTTCAACAGCCACTTTATGTAAATCTCTGGATTAGATTATTTTTTTTTATATATTTATTTCATTTAAAATAAGGCATCAATTATGTAAAACATCTTATTAAAGAAATTTTGTACAAGAACAGTGTTATGTGGTTTGTTTTTTATGACAAAGCTAATTTTTTAAAAAAACATATGGTTTATCAATATTGCCCGAACTTTCTGCTTCAACGCAAATTATTTCATAATTTTGTTAACAAAAGTCTTACTTTTTATTTAATACATAAATAGTGAGAATTGGGTCGGTAGTTCGGGAGCTAGAGCTTTTTTTCTTCGCAAAACACAGAAAAAACTGCATGCCAATATGGCACGCTTCAAGACTCAATGGTAAGAGATGTATTTATAATTGGATTAAATGATGACAAGCTGAGGAGTTTGTCACTTGACATTGACGACCTCACACTGGAGACCGCAGAAAAGCGTGCGAAATCATACGTCCTTAGTCAGTCTTAGTCCCAGGAGATGTCAGCAGTTGTCATGGAATCAGAAAACCAAATCAACTACATCCAGAAGATGTCACATTTGTAAAGGCATGAACCATTTTGCAAAATATTGTAAGTCAAACAAAGATATAAAATCATTTACTTTAAGTAGTTATGATCGCGATAACAATAATAACAATTGTAATAGGAATAATGACTTAGATTTAGTTGATAATAATGATTTTTTAATTAATGATAAAATAATCAAAATTGAGTTGGACACGGGAGCAGAAGCAAATGTAATGGGCTTGAATACATTCAAATATATCAACTCGTAGGGAAATCTAGTTCTTAGCAAATGTGTAGGAAAATTAACTGCGTTTGGTGGGTCGAAGTTTAATGTTCTTGGTCAGTGTCAAGTAAATGCTTTTCTAAACAAAAATAAAGTTAGGCAAGAGAAATTAAACTATTTTATAGTTAACAAAAACGTAAGTACAGTTATAGGTAAGATTTGATCTAGTTAGGCAGCTTTCGGTATCGTCAATTAATCAGATAAAAAATGAGTCGAATGTTTTGATTAAGAACATTGAACCTGAATTCAGTCACTTATTCAAAGGATTAGGTTGTTTAAATGGAGTATTTAAACTTAAAGTTGATCCTCAATTGAAACCAGTCATTGATGCACCTAGACGTATTCCTTTTAAACCACATCAGAAATTAGAACAAGAATTAAAGCGAATGGAAAAAAGTGAAGTGATAGAAAAAGTCAACGGCCCAATGGGTAAATTCAATTGTTTTGGTTGAAAAGACTGATGGTTCATTGCGAATCAACAAAGCATTACAAAGAGAACATTATCCAGATCTAGAATTTATTAAATTTAAAGCGTCAGGCTCAAAATAGTAAAGGTTATTGGATGTTAAAATTAGAGGAAGCAAGTTCTGATTTGTGCACTTTCAATACACCTTTTGGAAGGTATAAATTTCTAAGAATGCCATATGGGGTGAAAGTAGCACAGGAAATTCTTCACCGCATCATGAGGCTGAATAAAGGAAAATGTAGGTTCGGGTTAACTGAAATCAAATTCTTTGGTCGCATATTTAATGAACTTGGACCCTCAAAAAGTCGAAGAGATGTTGAATATGAAGTCTCCAACTTCCATGCCGGAACTTCAAAGGTTTTTGGGTACAGTGACCTATTTCGGCTCATTTATTCCTAACTTATCCAACGAAGCAGAACCATAGCGTAAATTGCTCAAGAAAAATGTTAAATTTCAATGGAATAAGTCATTCGAAAGTGTTTTCACAAAATTAAAATTACTTGTCTCAACGCCACCGGTTCTTGCGTATTTTGATCCCAAAAAGTCACTTGTCTTATCGACGTCGATGCTTCACAGTTTGCGGTAAGGGGTTGTCCATTAGCTTTACCGACTGTCAAAGAAATTACGCTCAGATAGAGAAAGAACAATGGCATCAATTTATTTATGGTCAAACCATATTGGTGGAAACAGACCATAATACCTTTATTTAAGAAAGCGTTAGTACATATTCCGCCAAGCCTACAAAGGATGATGCTTCGTCTTCAAGCCTATGATTTAGAAGTCATATACAAGCCTGGTAAAAAGATGTTAGTCACAGATATTCTATCAAGGGCACCTCTATCTCATAAAGAGATCGCCATTACAAAACCAATGCTCCAAGAAATTCTTGTAGCAACCAATGAAGATGAAAAATTACAGCAACTGCGTATCTTTATTCAGGGTCATTGGACCGAAAACAAAAAAAAAGAATTAGTTCTGAAATACAGAAAATTTGTAATTATAGACAGGAGCTAACAGAAATTGATAATCTTATTTTCAAAGGCCATTCGTCATTCCTCATAAAATGAGGAGAAAGATTCTTTAGCATATTCATGATGGACATGATCATGCCAAATCTTCCATTTCAAAAGGATTTGTATCTAATATTGGTAGATTATTACTCCAATTTTATGGAAGTCATTAAACCCAAGTCAGCAAAGCAACTGAAATTTTAACTCACTTAAAGTCAATTTTTGCGCTGCATGGCATACCATCAGTAGTGATGTCCGACAATGGTCCACCATTCAATTCGTCAAAATTCAAAGAGTTTGCTAGTGAATGGATGTTTGACCACATCACTAGTAGCCCGTACTATCCAAAATCCAATGGCTTGGTGGAGAAAACTACACAAACTGTAAAAAAATGCTGACCAAATGTTGTGAAACCAATGAAGATCCATAATTAGGACTTCTCAATCTTCGAGCCACTACACAGTTAAATTACTCTCCATCATAGCTGTTGATGTTAAGAAAGCTTAGGACACCACTTCCGACTCATAATATACAACTAAAACCGCAAGTACAGGACTACCAGAACAAAATAAAAGTTTATTATGATAAAAGCTCAAAACAACGAGCTCCAATTGAAGAAAATATACCAGTTTACATTAAAAAAAATCCGGATGGTCAATGGGAAAAGGGTAGAGTGGTAGAAGTAACTGAAATGCCAAGATCTGTGCTGGTAGAGCACCAAAAAGGGAAGCGATACCGACGTAATAAAAGGGATATTATAGAAGATAAAAGTATTGCAAGTGCAGAGCAAGAAAACACACTAAATCTACGATCCGGCAAACAGCTTCCTAGATTTTAGATTAAATTACAGATTTGCTTCTGATCTCGAAAACAACTTTAAAATGGTAAAAAAAAAATAACTGAATTATGAATTACGAATTATGAATTATATATGTATGCACAACTTGTAAAATCTAAATCATACCACATACTCTCTCTCTCTTTCTTCAATTGAATTAATGTTAATGTATACCTAAGATAGAGTTAGTCAATAAATAGTCATTAACCGATAAACAAGTTGTCTTTCAATTCAATAAATAGAACATCTACCTGAGACCATTGAAGGTAACGGTGTCCCCTTCCTCATTTCGAAAGAAATTAGATCCGATGATGCCACTATGGCATAAACCTCACCATACAGTCAATGTTTGTAGATGCATTGATACTTGGTCAAACACTTGTGAATTGTGTTTGCTTCAATGACGGTAATTTTCTTTTTTGACAAAGCCGTTGAGCCAAAAATGCACCTCGTCCAGGAACATGATTTTTTGGTCGAAATCCAGATCTCCGACCAAAATTTCCAGTGCACAATTAGCAAATTCATGACGTTGTCTATGGTCGTCCGGCTTCAATTCTTGCGTCAGTACGGATGTGGGCCCAAATCCAACCGCAAAATAAGCCAATTCAGTTGATCGGTGCCGGATCGCCATTTCTGGGTCTTCTTCGACACAGGCCATTACGACGGCTATGTCTTCTTCATTTCGCACCAATCTCTGTCTGATTGTTGGCTTAGGATCCAAAGGAGTGTACTCATTCTCAAACTTTTCCACGGTGCAACAAATTACCTGCACACTGAAGCCATGATAATGACTGACTTCACAACGAAATTCACGTTGCGTACTCGTATTTATAAATAGTACAACTGAGCAGCAATTTCGATAAGATTTTTTAATAACTCCCTCACGTTCGGCAAGCGTACAACGATATATGATGAAATGGCAAACCTTACTGAATATTTTGACAGCTGGATGTCATTGCCAGCTTTGAGAGCTGCTGAAACATAAAAATTGGAAAATCATTGCTATCCTAACAGCCGTTACAAGAATACTCTGAAACTAATATGATTTCCAACGTTTGAGATCTCACGAGATGAAGGTTCAGAATCTAGAACGAAGGACTACATTGGACAAGAGCGGCATTTGCATCAAATACTAAGCGTACATTCCACATTTTATGGTATATGTAATTCGGGCAAACAACGCAGTGTAGAAAAACAAATAGTTTTGTGAATGAACGGAATGCCGGTGAAGAAGAAGTTGATTGCGGGTACTAACTGCGGTCAGCATGTGATAACATAACCATATAAATCGTTCATAGTGGAAAATAAGCTCAAAGAAAGATTTCTGAACTCTCGGTAAGCTCCCTGATTCTCAATCTGTGACTCGGAAATGCCTTGCTGTTTACCAGCAGGAAACACTCGCTTATTCACGACATGTGTGCTTCGGCGTATGTGATGAAACTACCTGCCGTAACCATCACAGTGATAAGTCCAGATTAAGCTCGGATTGGGCTGCATGCATTAAGCGAGAATATGTTAGATGCCTCGTTTACAGGTACTTTTTCATTAAAGGGGTCACTAATCTTTCAAGGTAAGAGAAATTCGCTTAATGGAATGAGGTTGAACTAGTTCTTTGCCAACTGCTCTTGGTAGGAAAAAGAAAGCTTTACACTCATAAACTAATCTTAGACATATGGTCTGAAAATAGTCGTTCAAAGGACTTTCAGTGATAATGACGGATGCAAGACAGAAGACAGAGAAGAATCTTTCAATCCCAAGGTTAAGGGTAGATATTTCTTGTCGTAAAAATACTTTCCGATACAGTCGATTGAGATATGTAACAGGACCTGTCTGCATATAACAATAGCAAAACCCTAAAAAGCCACATCAAGGCCTTTCTGTTAACAGCAGATAATAGGTAAAAGCCAAAGGTCTTCTTGCTTCCATGGAAGATATCTGAAATAGAAATCTTTGTGTAGAGTATTGAGTACCTATCATATATGTATTATCAGATTCTTGTCAATAGTGTTTCATCAATATCCCTAGGCCACTAAATGAAGAGTCGGAATAAAGCTAAGACTATATCATCTTTGGAGCAAGTAGAAAACGGCCTTTAACGTTGCCATTGCTTCCTCCCATACTCAGAGTAATGTATTTGGTTATTTTTGGAACGAACTCGGGATCGAACCCACTACCTATGATTTGTCAACCGAACACACTGCCACTGTGCTAATTGGGGACTATATAAAACTCTTCAAATGATTTTATTATTGATTTTACTACTCAATCGCAAGCCGAAATATATGTAAACTAAAGAAAGAGAAAGAAAGAAAAAGATCAAATTAAACTTTACTACATTGTTTCTTGAAGCAACACAACAATTTTTGAAATTGGCTTCAAATCCAGAATGCTATCCTTATTAGATAGGAATCATTTCTTCAGTGTCCCTCAATTTGTACTGATTCTGATACTAACAGGCACTAACCGACACACAACAAACTGTCTACGCACTTTCGTGTATAACAGTGACCTTTGTGGCCTCGATATAAATGTTACCAACCAAACTGCGGAATTAGAAGAATTGGTTCAAAGATATTTCTACAACTACAACTAGTAGGGTGCGTTGGACACATTTTTCCAGAACACTGACCAGAGCACAGAGATTGACAGGTATCTTAGACTAATGGACGAGACAATCAAACGAACAATAGACAAAACGATACCTCGGTCCCAACGCACTGACGAAGAAGACTTATTCCGCAACGCAACTATTGACGCACTGCACCGACATAAAAGAAGACTGCTTAAAAACCATTAAAAACCATGTACAGGCAGTTTAATGACAGACATAACCCGGAGATCATGACACTGAAGTCGTCGATTAAAAACCTCCGGACATTAAATAATATAAAATTACAGAACTTCTGTAACACCAGCAACCCGAATATGTTCCCGCAAATAAATAAAATATTTCGGAGAAATAATCAAAACGTCCTTCTATTCTTAAAATCGCCCGAACGACGAACAGCGAACAAATACTTGTAACAGAGGATCCACAGGAGAAGGTAGAGGCTATAGGAGCAACTTTGCAGGAAGTGTACAAGCTGAATTACATTATTGGACCAAACCATAACCTGGAAAATCGAGTCCTTGTGCATAATTTCTACCTTATTTCTTATTTTGAAATGAAATAGTGAACTCGCGATTTGAGATCTCGGGTTCCACACGGTTCAGTGACGAGAATATAACAAATAATGCCATTGCCGACGATAGGGTACCACCACCGCCGTGCATCTCGAAGTAAGAGCTCCGAAAGATTTTCGAACCACTTAGAAATGAAAAATCAGTGGGGGCCGGTAGAATACCAAACATTGTGCTTCTACATCTCCGACTAGATGCGGTGGATATTTATACCAACCTGTTGGTATAAATAATGCCCATTATCCAGCGCATTGGAAAACTGCGGTGGTACACCATCCCTAAAAGGGATAATTCACATCTAATCCGGCGAATCTCCGGTGGATCAGTCTTCGTCCAAATGTCAGTTAAATTTTCGAGAAGGTGATCAATAGAGTCCTAACTAAAGTCCAATAGAGTTATAGAAAAAGCGAAAGGAACTTCTTCCCTAATGGGGGTAACCTGACCGCACACGATTTTTTTTTTGTCACATCGAAATAATTATATGGAACAAGTAACAAACTTTGATTTAAACAATTATTTTTTCATTTGAACGGTCTTATTTCATTTAAATTACTGGCTTTAAATAAAGAAGAAAAAAAAAGTTTTCTATGGGGCTTAAATCAGGACTTACTCCTGGCTAAAAAAGTCTAGGGATGATACGGGACTTTAAAAAGTCTTTGTATACGCTGAGGAATGCTGAAAGGTACAGTCTTCCCCCTATAGATTTTCACCAAAATCAATAAAAACACTGTCCAGCAATTACACACATTTCTCCAAATTAATTTTATGGGAAACAAAACAAACTGGAGTCTTTCTTCCATATCCAAAACCAGTCAACACTATTATAGACCTCCTTGGAAGTTTTTCGAGCACCAAGTTTCACTGTTTCGGCGTATGATTCTCATTCCACTATCCAAAACTCTTGTGTCTCGGCAAAACTTAATCTTGCTTCCATATGTCGTGGTAGCAGCTTAGGTGTCTGGAATCGCCTTTGATATACTCGTATAATAAACTTATCCTCCTTAGAAAGTTGTTGGACTGTTCTTTTTGTTACTGGAAGAGAAAACTGGAGCCTAGTTTGGGAAAGAGTAATTTGCTGGTTAACAGCTTTTTTTTTAAATTTTACCCGCGCCTAAGGGGTTAGATACCCTTTTACTGTTGCCATGGCGCGGGCGGAAAGGTAGAAGAAAGAGAAAGGAAAATTGTTTTGTAGTGGTTTGAAACTCAGGTGCGTTTGGTTTCGATATTCGCTTTTCAGGGGGGGGGGGGGGGAGGGGGGGGGGGAGTCCGCATAGGACGGAAAGTTTTTGCTTCACTCAGAGTGATTCAAGGTATAATTCACAGTATTTTTTTTCTGTGCTTGAAACTCTACAACAGCCAAATCTACGTGTCAGTGTTATGCCTTCAGACGCAGAATTTTTCTGTCTGAGTTCCAATTACAAATGAAAAAATTGACTTGCCATGGGCAGGACTCGAACCTAGACCCTCCGTAGTACCACTACCAAGCTAATAGCTTAATTCGCTTCTTAATTCGAACGCCAATTTTTGGTGGTGTCCCATGTGTATGTGTCCCATACTTATCAGATTCTTTAAGAAATTTTGGACAGTATTATTATGTCTGTGAACTTTCTTCCCTATCTGTCTAATACTCGTAGCTAAAGCATTCTTTGGAAAGTTAAACAATTTCAGTCTCTCATGCACGAAAAGTGTAACTAACAGCCGTAACTACGGCTAACATGGTCCAGTCTGAAGTTCCAATTTTCGATGACGCCTTCGAGGATTACGAGTGGTGTTTGACCGATGACTCGGGTAATGCTGGCCTCCAATTCCTCAATCGTAGCCGGCTTATCCATGTAGAATTTGGACTTTACGTAGACTCAGTCACATGATCTAGGCGGGCAATTCTGTAACAAGTTCCGCCGTCTTGTTGGAACCAAATGTCGTCGAGACCACGTGTTTCAATTTCAGGTAGCAAATAGTCCATTATCATGGCGCGATTACGAGCGCCACTCATAGTTACGTTCTGGCTGGCCTCCGTTTGGAAGAAATATGGACCGATGAATCCACCAAGCCCTAAACCACACCAAACTGTTATTTTGCCTAGATGTAATGACAGTTCTTGAACCTCTTCTGGTTGTTTCGTACCCTAAGTACCACTATTTTGCTGATTGACGTAGCCAATAAGCCAGAAATGGGTCTCATCGCTGAACGAAATTTTGGTCGAAAACAGAGCACAACGACTGAAACGATAACGATCCAAAAAGTCGTCCGACTTCGGTTCTTGCACGAGTTGCATTTTGTATGCTCACGTGAGTCGTGGATTTTAAGTGAGACACCTGTAAGTCCACAGGATGCCCATACATCGATGGAGCAAGAATGCGCCTTGCAATTGCTCTCCGTCAATTCACTTTGATACGAAAGCAGAACTTGTGTTGGAGGCACAAGTTCCACCCTTGTATGGGTCACAGCACCCAGTACTTCTTGCAACTCTACATTGGGTCAAAGCAACCCTTCTCGCGATATGGATTTAAACCGCAGTCACCATTAGGCCTCCCTCGGTCGGCTCCTGACTCCCATGGTACCGGCATTTAAGTCCTGGTAGGGACTGTCACCAATAGGACCTATGACCGGCAACTTGTAACTGGTCAAATCGTATCAACCTTCGGTGGCGTCATTTGAAAACTGTCCCAATAAGACCAGTACTTTGCTCTGCCCCGCTTTTTATCACACAACATCATTGATGGGCGAAACCTTGTGTTTTGGAAGCATTAAACTCCACTCTGTTGACAGTTCCCCAATTGGTTATGCTGCTAATATCGAAACTTAATGAGCTTAACATACAATGGCGTTCGTGTTCTACATCCGAAGAGGAGGGATGTGAGTTCAGATACGAATATGAAAAACAGAGAGTACTGTCGTCAGCAAAGGAATATATTGGATTACAAGTAGCAGACAAGAATTCATTGCTAAAAATTGAAAAGAGTGCCGGAGACAGAACGGAGCCCTGGGGCAAACCAAACTTGAAACCGTCCAATTTTATACTATTGTAGAAGACAGTCATCGATCTCAAAAGCACGCATTTTCGACAAAAGGGCCTGATGCCAAACTCTGTCAAATGCCTTTGAAATATCAAGTGCAACTATCTTGCTTTCGCCAGATTGGTGTAGACTACGGTTCCACTTTTCGGTGAGACATGTCATCAAATCACCAGAGGACCTGTTGCTATGAAAACCGTGCTGCCGGTCATTAAGAAGTTTTCGCGTTTCTAGATATTTCATGAGGTGACGGTTTATCAGCATTTCCATGGCCTTGGAGTGATGGGACGTAAGTGCAATGGGTCTGTAGGAGGAGAGAGAAGGAGATTCGTCTTTTTTAGGGGCGGGTTGGCAAACGCAGTTTTCGATCTGCTCGGAAAGAGTGCTACTGAAGAGTAGGATTGATGAAAAACTTACGCAGTGGGTTTGCCAGCGTGGGTGAATACGTCTTCAGAGGAAGGGGAGATATACGATCTGGACTAGCGGATTTGAGAATGTTAAGATTTTTAATTACTTGTCCAAAGATCTGAAAGCTGTGAAGTCATTATAAATGAGCGTTGAGATGGAGGGTGAGGCAGGATTTTTAATATTTTTGACGAACGACAAAAAATGTTTACTACCTTTGGGACATTGTAGTATATAGAAGGAAAGAGTACTGGAGAGACTCAGCTTTTACCAGCGTAATTCCATCAAAATAGATAGGTGTCGGGTGAGTTTATTGTTACCACTGGAAGCGGAAAAGGTAAAACGGACACGAGATCAGGCACAATCTCAAAGACTTACGTCTAAGAAGCAGTTACAGGGGAGAAGAATACGTGATACACATGCACGGTGCTAAGAGATAGCAAGTGCTGTCGAAGTCGCGAATGCCAAAAGTCATATTTCTTTAGCGCCGGCAGAGAAAAGAAATAGATCAGCAGAAGTGAAGTCGATCAAGCTTTCAGGTTACAAACTGCATTTTCACCTTCCATCCTGAACATTCCCTGCATCAATGGATTCTTCCACGCATTATGCCCAGACAAGAAAATGCCAAAATTCCAATGGAGTCGAGACCAGCGTATCTATAATATAAGTACGAGTGTGTCTCTATCACCTCAATGATTCTTCGAATTCAGGAGGGTAGCAGTAACAACGACGCCAAATGCAAACACTGTGTTGAATGTTTACATTGAAGCAGGGGGCTGCGATATGGAAAACGTAATTCTAAGAGTAAAATGATTCACGTGGCAAATTCTTCAAAAGTTTAGAAAGTTCGCCAAAGGGAGAGCAAGAATTGGGAAAACAGGAACGGATGTTCTCTTTTTGTGAACTGAGAGGCAATGGTTTTTATTAAAATGTCCATGTTGGTCTAAGTACTATTCCGTTGATTTGAGTTTGCTTCTCACGTCACTTGTGCTATTGTTTAGTGTTTTGGGTCCCTTCGGCCTTACGCAGTTCTATAATTGGACCTTACCTGGCAGTAGAAGTTGTAAACTTCCATTAAACAGTGACCCCCGCCCGCCTCTTAGAGGCAGTTAGTATTTTTGTGATGATTAAGCAAAGCGAAATGAGTCAGTTAACTTGTTAACATTCAGGTAGCCACTGAAACGAGGAAGAAATCAGATAGTTTCTTTATGTGTAAAGTGCCGGTGACTAGCGTTAACTGTGGTACTAACAGGTACATACGAGTAACTCAATACTTTCAGATTGAACGGATGACTGGGTGGGCGATTTATTTACTCTAGTCCTTTCCGATGCTTTTAATTACAGATATCATAAAAACCAAGTGGCAGTACCTACACACAATTAGGAATAAAACACGCCAATCAACAACCTTAATACGTGATGAATGAACAACCAATCTGCATGCCCCACTTTCAACATTTGCTTTGGTTAATTTAGGTTTCCAATTTCCGACTTGGCAGCACCTCACATTGCCTTGTCTCTTCGTTAACTGGCTTCCTCAAAATTAAGCCGTCAGCCCTGCAACATCATCGTGAACCCAGATTCTCACTGACACACAATTCCAGATACGTTCCCCTTTGTTATTGCAACACAGTAATACGTATAAGCAGCATCGTTATTGTCCTCGTCAAAAGGAGTGAAGCCTGAAAATTTACTTATGTCGCATTCCGTACACTTTAAATTCATATCACGCTTCTCAGTAACTTAAGTTTGCAAGGCAGCCCAGTCAACCGAGAATCAGATTTCTTCAGCAGTAAAACACTAATTTTTAGAGAAACCCCTCAGCCCAGGATTCCACTTAGACTTCAGATCGGGTGTCAGCCCTAACGAAATCCAAATTGTGTTCCATGTTCCGATTGACAAAAAAATATTCGTACAAGTTGGTATGGGTACACGCGTACTCGTACACAGTGCTCGCTGACGCTGCAGCTAGAGCAAATGCTCCGCCACCCGCTTGCCTTATTTTTGCTTCGTGGTGCTCTCCATATTTATTACATTTCCACTTTGCAAAAGCAGTTGAAATCGGCAAAAAACAAATAAAAATGAACGAAAAAGAAAAGGAGAAAATCTCAACAAGGATAACGAACCTGGAGGATAATCCTCTACCCCGCTTGCGTCTAGTAAAATTCGACTGAAAACACTGCAGGGGGTGGCATTTTGTTGGAAGCCCTCAATGGCTTTTCTACGGAATTGTACTCGCGCTAGTGTTTCGCTATTGGGTTGCTACTGTCAGCATCCTGCACCAGGACGACGGTGACTAGCTGAGAGCGGAAAAGAGAAAATACGAAAGAAAAAGAAACAACAAAATATGCACAATGCAAAATGTTGCTCAACTCGGCAACGATTTCTGGCGCATAAAAGAGAAGCTGACGAGATGAATAAAAAACCGTCGCAATTTGCTCCTTTATGACATCGTATAGCGCCGCGACGGGAAATGCCAGAAGTGACTTTGCCTGCTTCGGGAACACACAATCTGACTTAGTAGACGAGTTGCTGACAGGGGGAATGGCCCGCTTCGTTGATTTCTTCTTTTTGGACGCGAGCAACTTTTTCCCCGACAACAAACGGAAATAAGACGAAAATTAACTTTGTGATGCTCTTTTGGATGCACACTTGGATGCACGGGCAGCTAGGAATCCTGGCAGGGTAATGCTGAATAGGGAGTACATAGAAACTGTGGCTGGTAGTGACACACTGGGATAGGTTTGGGGGTAGGAGTATACACTGTCAAAGGAAATTGTTTCAAGTTAGGTGTAATTGGAACAGGTGGAGCAGCACGGCGTGCAGAATGCATATCACGAGTGTTGTTGCCTGCTGGATGATGTATGAAACGATGTTCCAGTAATTTGTTGCAAACTGTGAACAATTCTTCCGGTGGTGGAATACCAGAAGATGAGAAAATCTAGATCCGCATAGCAAAGGGAAATGGAGGAGGTAGTAGCAACTGACTTTGGCACTTTATGATGAGATTGACTTACATATGTTGGTAATGGAATTCTGCAGTGGAATGATTCGATGGGGAATGTACGTTCATAGATTTGTAATGTAAATAGAGAACTCAGATGGTGGCCTTAAAGATGCAGAGTAATCAAGGTTTAGACTTCAAGCCACGGATACCCATTATTGTAGTCCTCATGCCACTATCCGTGTTCACAGGGCTGTGATGAAATCGCAATATAATGTTGTAATACTTCATAAAACACAAGTGAAACTATCTACTCGTATGTTGTATATTGCCGACCCAATTGTTATTTCCTCCACATCTATCCTGACTCTTGTTGCTGCTAACTCTTTTGTCTGTATTTGGTATTTATCGTCGAGGCTTTGAGGTTTGAATTCCGGCCACAGGATATTGAGATCTATCGTTCAGCATTTCTATTGCTTTGTTGTTGCCTGAACGCGGACAGAGGGCGTTCCGGTGATATATACTGAAAGCTTCCTTTGACTCAGAAGGTGTTTATATGTGCATCACGTTTGTTTTTCCAGCATCAATCAACCCTTTTTCAATGCACCATTTTGAGATCGCATCGAATTCCTCTTGAATTATTTACAGTGCGGTGTTAAAATTTTTGTCTGCTATGTTATCTGCATAAGCATAGGCTGTTTTTTTTTTTTTGGGGGGGGGGGGGAGTCCGAATAGGACGGAGAGTTTTTTCTTCACTCAGAGTGGAAGGTTATAATTCGCAGTAATTTTTTGTGCTTGAAGCTCTACAACAGCCAAATCTACGTGTCAGTGTTATTCCTTCACACGCAGAATTTTTCTGTCTGAGTTCCAATTACACAACTGAAAAACTTGAAAGACTTATTCATGGGCAGGATTCGAACCTTGACCCCTCCGAGTGAGGAAGCGATTGCTAGTACCACTACACCACGGCCACCCCTAAGGCTGTGCACTTTTTGAGTAAATGTAGAAGTTCATTTGTCAACAAAACAAACTTTGGAACCTTGCGGCACACCAAATGCATTTGCTCTTTCTTTACTTCTGGTTTAAGACATTTTTGTTTTAATCTTTCTATTAACATACATACGAGGAGTTAGATAGCTTTCGATCCAATTTGCTATCGCTCCTATAACGCGAACACTATTGACAGTTTCATTTAACCTTTTATGCAAAATATTTGAAATATTTCTTGTTCACTGGCTTTCTCTACTCAAATACTCTGCTGGAATTGCAAATTCTCGTGCCTTGGTTTGAGAATTGGTCTGCAAACTTCTCCGAAATGCTAGTTAAATTTTCATCAATTGAGGTTTTATTTCGTTCCAGAAGTGCATTAATAATATTCTATGTCTTCCTAGGATCGTTGTTTGTACAAGGTGGCGCAAAAATAGTCACCCAATGTTCGTTGGATGTAATTTTTATTTTTATTTTTTTGTGAATGAAAAACTTTGGTTCTGCTTGTGGATTATATTTATTCGATGTCTTAAACTTTTTTCCATTGAGTCGAGAAAATGAAATCGGCTAAATGGCCGCCGCTAGAATTGATGAACATTCGGGCCCGATTTGTGGTATTTTCCATTACTCTTGGCAGAACTTCCGGCGATAGGTCTGTGCATTCTTGACGGATATTCTCTTTAAGGGCTTCAAGAGTTATAGACGGTCCACAGTATTCGTTTGGCCCGTAGGATTTTCGAAAAAATAAGGCCTTCAGTGTAAACAGCACAACATGCAGTGACAGTAAGGGATATTCGTGGCTTATACGCGGATTTTCGGTGCCACAAAAGTGAAAATTTTGCTTATACATATATCCATAGAGATGGAAATGGGCCTCTTCGCTCGTGATGATTTTCAATGAAAAGTTGTGTCCCTCGTGGTCCAGATTCAGGATGGCTTAAGCGTAGGTTACACGCGCCTGGCGGTCAACAGCTAATAGGTTATGCACTGTCTGCGTTTTTTGAGGGAACCTCTTAGAGTCTTTCACCAAAATTCTCTGTAAAGACCGCCGATTGATGTCCTCGTCTGGTCGATACTGCGGGCTCTACAACGTTCTCAACCAGAGCTGCGATATTCTTAGTAGAACCGGCTAGACCTGGCAGCATCTTGTGTTGTCCCATACTCTTCTAGGCGAGGGGCTAAACGTCGTAATGTTTGCCCAGTTGGTGTCGGATGACTGGGAAATATGCGTTGAAATTCACCCTGCGCGAACACCATCGACGAATTATTCCACAAAAAAAACAATTATTCCGCGTGGCAATTCATGTCTTGCTGACGTGTAATTTTTATCTGTTTATTTCACAAATGTCATAGTAGAATTGAAATTTGCTGCCATTTGCAAAAATTATAGCATCTTTCGATAGGTGATGACTTTTGCGCCACCTGCTACAAGTTGTCTTTCCTTAATCTTTTTATTGACAAAATTTCCCAAGTTCTTACAGGCTTTTGTTTTCTATTTTTACTTTTTTTTTACTGTTGTTTTCCCTGATTCAGTCTGTTACTGTACAGGTTTTTAACATTACTTTCTGTAATCATATTTTGCCAAATTGTTTGTTTTATAAGTTCATTCGCTCTTCTGAAGACGTGATCTTCCACGCTTGCAAAATCACTGCGTAAACTTCTTCAACAATCCTACCCTTTAGGACTCTTTCCGAGTAGATGGAAAACTGCATTTCTCCAGTCCGTCCCTAAAAAAGTCAAATCTTCTTCTGTATCCTCCTACAGATCCATTGCACGTACATCTATTCTTTCCCATGTCATGGAAACGCCGATAAACCATCAGCTCATGAAATACCCGTATTTCGAAATAGGAAACTTCTCAATGACCGGCAGCACGGTTTTCTTAGCAACAGGTACACTGATGGCATGTATCACCGAAAAATGGAACCACAGCGTATATCAATCTCGTGAAAGCAAGAAAGTTGGGATCGATGAATTTCTTTTTCATCGGATTAGAAATTACTTTTTGGAGCGTTCAATTCAAGTTGGCTTAGATCGTTTCATGTCTAATATTCACAACTGAAATGCCAGTGTACCCAGGGCTCTGTTCTGTCTCCGACACTCTTTTTAATTTTCATCAATGATCTCTTGTCTGCTATTTCTAATCCAAGTTGCTCTCTGCTTCTCGTATTCGTTCCCAGACTCACGACCCTGTTCTTCGGCTGTAGAACGGGAACGGCAGTGTGTGTTAAAGCTCATTAAATGTTAAATCCCGATATTCACAGCATAACTAATTGGGGAACCACTAACAGAATATAATTCAATGCTTCCAGAATACAATGCTGTCTGCTGTCGTTAAAGCGAAATTTAAACACTCAGCCATTGTCCATGAATGGCAATTGAATCGTCAAACCGAAAAACTTTCCGTTCTCGATATGATGACAACTTGCGTTGGGATAACGATATATTCGATGTCGTAGAAAAAGCTACAAAATGTCTAAGTTTCCCAAAGCGATGTAAGAAATATCCCACCCCCTCCGATCTGGGTTCAATATATAAGGCACTCATCTGCCTTATATTGGAGTATAATGCCCGCATCTGGTCAGGCGCTCCTAAAACATTTCTGCACCTGCTAGACCTAGACCTCCTGCCTTACCTTGTTCTATCGTTATTTTCACCACCAGTGCTCCAATGAAATTGTCAGTAACGCTACTCCCCTTCACACCTTCAACCGTAGCCCACTTTCGGACGTACTTGAAGTATCGTGATTCCTTCCTAAGCTCGCTTATGGAATGCTCTGCCGAGCTCTCTATTTTCTAGCCATTGCAACATTCAGGCATTTGAAACCAACGTACATCGGTACCTCTCTTTCTTTTCTCCCTAATTTTCCTTCGCCCGCGCTATATACAATCATTTTAAGGGTACTCAAATTTCGAATATTATAAGAACAATATGTGAACAACTTCTTCGGTCGTTTTTTTATTGCTAGGATCTTTGGTTGCATAGAAGATTATGTAATGGTCAGCACATCCTGCACCAATTTCGATTACGTTTTGGGCTGCCACTGCTTAGAGCAAGAAGTCGCTAAGCATGATCCGGCAGACAGTATAACTACCTTATCTACATATACAGTGGGGGGCAGAACTAAATACATGTGTCAAGCAATTGAAATAAAGGACAATTATTTTATGTTTTTTTTCATTACGAACTTCAACAAATTATTTTTATTCTTGAGTATACTCTTATAGTTCAGTATTCAATAATAAAATAAGTGAAAAATACTTCAGAGGTAACTGTATAGAAATCAACAAGTCACAGAGAGCCTCATTTATTCTATTTTGCACGTTTCCCTCATTTTTTTTAAACCGCCAGTCATTCTTGATCAGCTATTTTTCGTTTGCTATATTCGTAAAAGTACGAGTATATAAACTGAAGATAAATATTTTTAGATTTTATTTTATTATTCTTAATAAAAAAGTGTGTTTTGTAGAGAGAAAAAGTTTATTAGCTTGAGAAAGGCCTTCCCTCAAGACAAATCTTAATAAGGGAGAGGTTCTGCCAACGTACTGTGCTTTTGGTCAGAAAATTAAGAAATACAACCTTGATCAAATAACCACAGTGTGGCGAATTGAGTTCTGTTTTTTTTTTGTTAAGTTGGTAAATCTGTTGCTGACATTCCCTAGTATAAATCTTAGCGTCATAGCTTGACATTTGCAAAAGTTACGTAGCCAAGAGTACGTCTATCTCTGTGTGTGCTGCCGATGTTTTTCAATTTTAGAATTTGCAACAACGAACTTGTATTAAATTCTGAGTAAAAAACGGATTTAATGGTGCGCGAACGTTGGAAATGTTGGAAAAGTGTTTCGGCAACGATTCTCTAAAGAAAACGGTCGTTTACCAGTGGCACGAGTGGTTCAAAAGTGGTCGTGAGTCAATCGAAGATGATGAACGCAGTGGCAGGCCAAAGACATCGAAAACCGACGAAAACATTGATGGAGTAAAAGAAATGTTGGTCAATAACCGCAAATTAACCATCAGAGAGATAGCGGGGGACTTGAACATTGCCTATGGATACGTCCAAGACATTTTGGTTAATGATTTGGGTTTCCGTAGTGTAGCAGCAAAGTCGTTGCCAAAAGACCTCAATTTCATGCAAAACAGAAACCGTGTTGACGTCGCAAAATAGATGATTTACGAGGCTGAATCCGATCCCACATTCATCAAAAGGATCATTACTGGAGACAAGACGTGGTTTTATGAGTACGCAATCCAGACATCAGGCGTTCACCAAATTAGCCGAGGCCAAAGAAACCTCGTCGTTTTCAGTCAAAAAGAAGGCAATGCTCACGGTTTTCATGGATTACAACGGTGTAGTGCATCATGAATTTTTGCCAGAAGGCCAGACAGTGAACAAAGAGTATTATTTTTGCGTTATGAGACGTTTGAGTAAAGCAATTCGCCGAAAGAGACCAGAATTGTGGGCAGAAATCTCGTTGATTTTGCACCATGATAACGCACCGTCGCACAGTGCCATCATTATTGGTAATTTTTTGAAGAAAAATGCAACAGCCACCGAATTCACCTGATTTGGCTCCCTGTGACTTCTTTCTGTTCAATCGAGTTAAAAATGGGGATTACTTTGAAGGGGGCAATATAGATTTAGATGAATAAACTTGTATTTTTAATTATCTGAATAAATTCCGGGATCCTTTTGATCGAAGTGGTATGCAGTCAAAAAACAATAGCCCAGGCTTCGATGGAACCTTGGATAAGGCGACAAGAATGCAAGACATCAAAGGGACCAGTAAAATTGTTAAAAATGATGTCAGCGAGTGGACAGATACAAAGGCCTTGCAAAATATTGGTTTATTAGCAGCTGTGAAACAGAAAAAAAAACGGCTCTGTCCGACAAAAATGTAAAGGCACGTCTAAAGTTCTGTCAGGAACATAAAAACTGGAATATTTTTATTGTTAGTTATTTGGTCAGATGAGACAAAAATTAACAGATTTCAATCAGATGGTAAGGAGTATTATTGACATCGACCGAATGAAAGTTAAAAAAACCACATAGCATGGAGGTGGAAGTTTTATATGGTGGTATACGGGCCACTGATGAGGATCGAAGGTATAATGAATAAGGAACAGTACCTTTGTATTTTCCATACCAACTTGCCAGAATTTGTGGAGCAATGCGCTTATCCGATTAAGGAAGTCATTTTTCAACAAAACTGTGACGGCAATCACACCACGTGGATACTGGCTTAAGGAGTAGCTGTTTCAGATTAATAAGTGGCCAGCCCAAAGTTCAAATTCGATAGAAAATCTATGCGCAATACTGAAAAGACGCAATGCGCAATGAGAACAGTGGTCAAATATTTCCCCAGAACAAATCGAAACACTAGTGGAAAGTATGCCAAAAAGGACGAGGAATGTTATAAAAAGTAAGGTCAGACAAATCGAATAAATACGAATCTATTACTTTTGAATTTTTATGTAGTTATTTTTCGTGTAGAATAGTGAAGAGTTATTATAGTTTTAAGATTATAAAGACAGTGAAACCTCCTAAATCGGGCACTCCATTTATACATAGTTCTGCAATAAAATATGCCTGAAGTATTAACCGTCCACTATAAATTATTAAATAAGTATACACTTATATAAATTTTTGGATAATTATTTGTTACATAACATTGTATGTACATACTGCATACATACATAAGTACCTACGTGTAGTTATTGTACGTAAATCAGTAAGTTACTTTTGCGTCAGCGTATTAGATTTCAGCATTTGTTCACTCTCTCCAATCATTTTATATAATTTGAGCAAATTGTTTTGAATAGCATATGAAACTATGTCATTTAAACATTCAAGGGTCCGAGCAGAAGGCACTGCAGATACGTCGTCTGACTCAATTTCAATCTCGGAGTCATCTTCAGTTACTGGGTTTGCAATGGATTCTTCTTCACAATTTAATGATAATTGCTCACATACCTGAACTTCTTGATCGAAATTAACGAATTCTGGCGGAAAATCGGATAAGGTGATGTTTTGAACTGTAGTTTCAATAACGACCTCAGTTGACGCTGGAAGACCACGCGATCGGAAACAATTTGAAATGGTTTTATCACTCTATCTCAAGCCAAGCTTTCTTTAGTCACCGGCAACCGTTGAGTACATTTATTTTTGAAGTCATATCTGATACATTTTCCGACTCATCAATTGTGGATATTAGATGATCTCACATAAGCTTTCTGTAATGTGCCTTCAGATTGGTTATAATGGCTCCGTCCAATGGTTGTAAGTGGAAAGTACAATTAGGAGGTAGAACTTTCAACTCGATGTTCTTGAGAGGATGTTCGCTCAACATTTGATGACATCCTGCGTTATCCAAGAAGAGAAGAATTTTTTTTTTCTTTTTGTAAAGTTTGGTCAAGCTCATGAATCCAACTGGAAATTATGTGCGATGTCATCCATGATTTTTTATTATTTATCCAATCTATGTTTAGAAGCTGCTGAATGTCAACATTTTTAAATGCCTTAGGCTTAGCAGATTTTCCTAATACTAGAAATTTTTACTTTTTTTTTCGAAAGCGTTGCAAAGGAGTAAGTCTCTCCTTTGAATGTTTAGCTCCAAGCACTTTTCAGATTTTAATATCAAAGATTTAGATGGTGGTATACGAAAGAATAAACCAGTTTCGTCTAGATTGTAAGGGGTTTTCCAATAGGGACTTGACAATTTTTGAATTTAATTTATGAAAGCACTCTTACATTAATCATCAAACTGTCACTGTCAATTTATTAAGTAAACTCAACATTTTCATCATGGTAAAGTACACGAACGAGCAACATCAGCAAATTATAAAAATTTTCTACCGAAATTCGGAGTCGGTGACTGCAACTTTAAGAGCTTTAACTCCAATTTTCGGTCGTAATTCTCGCCCTAATAGACAGGCAATAACAAGTTTAGTGCAAAAATTTGAGTCTACATATTCGTTGTGTGACGTTGCTGTGTCAGTGAGACAACGGGTTGGTCGAAGTATTGAAAATATTGCTGCCGTTCAGGCGTCCGTAGCAAACCATCCAAATCAGTCAATTCCAAAACGTTCTCAAGAATTGGGCATCGCTCAGACCACATTATGGCATATTTTGCGGAAGGATTTCCCATACAAGCTCAAGCTGACTCAAGAATTGAAGCCGATGGACCATTTGAAGCGACGTACGTTCTCCGATTGGGTTCTGGAGAAGATGCGCCAAGATGATGAATTTCATCGCAAAATCATCTTCAGTGACGAAGCTCAATGGGTTCGTCAATAAGCAAAATATGCATTATTGGTCGGGTGAACATCCACATGTGCTTCATGAGTCACCACTTCATCAAATATGGCGGCGTTATTGGGCCATATTTTTTCATCGACGATAACGGTCGTCACGTTACTGTGAATGGTCAGCGTTATCGCGCCATGATCACCGATTATTTTTAGCCCCAATTGGAAGATATGGACTTGGTCGATATGTGGTTTCAACAGGATGATGCCACAAGCCACACAGCACACGCTACAATCGATTTATTGAAGAGTAAGTATGGTAAGCGTGTTATCTCAAGAAATGGGCCAGTCGATTGGCAGCCTCGTTCGTGCGATTTACCGCCGCTTGACTATTCTCTGTGGGGCTACGTTAAGTCATTAGTTTATGCCAACACGCCGAAGACGTTGGAAGACCTCAGAGCCAACATTGAACGCGAAATAGCGGCCGTTTCGGCCGAAATGTGTGGCCGAGTCGTTGAAAACTGGGTCCAACGAATCGACCACTGCAAACGTGTCTCCGGTGGTCATATGAACGAAGTCGAGTTCCATTCACAAATGTTTTGATTGTACTTCAAGCTGATAATAAAGTTTTTGAAATATCTCAAATGGTTTGCCTTTTATTTAAAATCAAAGTTGTCAAGTCCTTATTGGAAAACCCTATATGTGCTTTCAGGCATATCATTTTTTCACAACTTGTTAATTGTTGCTCTGTAGCTTTCAACAGTCTCCATGTTTTTCAAGCCATCCATTTGAGGCCTTAAAATCGTTTATTGCCAAAATTCCAACAATCCTAGATGCCTTCGTTTGCAAAATTGCTCCTAAAATTGTGATTTTTTTACCTTGCTAACTGAAACCATTGATAAACTTCCTTATCCAGCTCCAGCGAACACGATGATTTGGATCTTTTTCAGGTTAAGAGTCCATAATTATTCAAACATTGTTTTTTTTTATAAAAACTTACTAATCCCGAAAATTTCCGCAATTTTTTTGTTGGCGATTTTGTTTTTTTTCATAGAAATCAATGATTTCTAATTTTTTCAGTAGATCTGATTCGGCGTATCTTCTACTCATTTTCGAAATTCCTGGAAATAAAATTAAGGGTTACATTTTGAAGATTTTTTTTTTGCGGAAAGTGAAATACAATCTTCTTATGACAATATTTAACTATTGAATAATAAAAAAAAAATTATTCAATAAAAAAACGTCATTTTGGTGAGGTTAATTAGGTCTCTTCACAAAAAAATTGGTGGCTGGCCTTCCTGATTGCTCCTTTTGTAATCATCTGAAATCACAATTCCTAAACGATTATTATTCAGTAGGGTTGTTATTCTGTCCCGTAGAAGATTTAAAAGATTTGAGTGAAAAATAACAAAATGTCGGCCTTATAATTTTTTTCTTCAAAAATCGACTTTTTCTTCGGTTTAAAATCGAGATAAAAAGAAGTGGATAAAAAAATCTAATTCTTGTACCGGACATAACCATTCATGTGTAGAATATTGTGTTAAAATTTCAGCCGAATCGGTCCAATAGTTCCTTTTTAATCAGTTAGGCCGACGGATAAGAAGTAGTTTTGAGAAAAACGCGTTTAAAGTTTGGTATAATCCCCGTAACTGAAGGGTACGCTGTATTTGCTGTAACTTTAAAATGACTTAGTGTATCGGTCTAAAATTTTCACAGTACTTATTAAACTTTGTAAATATGCCAAAAAACAATCGATCGAACATGAGACTTCCCCTTAACTTCACTCACCAGGGTCAAAACTGAAACCAGATTAAAATACCAAACGCAACTGCTGCTTGTATTATAAACACCACTAAAATGAATGAGTGCTTTGTGGCAACAACGGAACAAGTGTAAGGATTTTTTTTACAAACGCATTTCCGACATTCAGGAACACTTGTAATTTTTACCTCTCTTTGCTTTTTATCCCAATTTGGAGGTTATTTTTCAGGCAATTCTAACGAAATCGTTGTCCCATAATCCAATTCAGAGGTGCACTTATATAAAAAAAAAACCAAGTGTATGCATGAAGTGCGATTCAATTCGGAGGTGCCCCAATTACAGAGTGTCCCAATTAGGAGGTTTCACTGCAATTTTTTTATGTTTGATGTGAATCTTCTGCTGACTCAAATACGATTAGAAATTTCTTTGCATGTTATTTTAACAAACCCTTTTCTAAGAAAATAGCTGAACCAGACCTTAGTTACTTTAGCTATATGAGAAACTGTCCTGAGACGTCATCCACCTCGCTAAATATAACAACATCTTTGGTATCTGAAAACGTTGCCAAACTTCAAGATGATTTTTCATTCAGCCCTGATGGCCTTCCGGCTATTACAGTAAAAGTGTGAACGATAAAATTTCTCACCAACTTATCATTTTTAAACTAAAATAACTTTTTAGTTTAGTACAGAGTCATCTTCAGATCTTCAATGCCCGACTCCATTAGAGCAATATCAGGTGTCCATCAGGGTAGTCATCTTGGACCAATCATCTTTATTGTAACGATTAACGATATAAATCTCATTTTAATGAATTCTAATCTTTCTACTTTCGCTGATGACATGAGAATTTCTAAAGTCATTTCATTGTCTTCTGACTCCCATTGCTTGCAAGGTGACTTAACTAAGTTCTCGGTATGGTGCAAGCAAAACTTTTTGGAGCTTAATGTCAACAAATGCCAAGCGATAACCTATTCCGCAAACATCTACCTCCCATTCCAAGAAATTACTTCATCTGCGATGAGCCTATTCCTTCCACTATGGAAGTACGGGATCTAGGAATAATTTGTGACAGAGTATTGAGTTTCGACTCACATATTGACAGCATTATACATAAAGCTAACTCTGTACTTGGCTTTATCAAATGCTGGTCAAAAATTTGTCTACCCTTACGTTACAATGTCCCTGTACATTACTTTTGTAGTATCTTTTCTAATATTGCAGCCAAGTTTGGACATCCTATAAACAAATCCACATTCAAAGAATTGAAGCAGTCCAACGCAGGTTTATCCGTTTCGAACTCCGTGGCCTAACTTGGCCCGATCCCTATGGATTACCTCCCTATGAAAATAGGTTAAAACTAATTTCCATATATACCATAAAACGCCGTGAAGTCGCTGACGTACTTTCTATCCACCAGTTACGGACTGGAAACATCGTCTGCCCGAGAATTACGCAAAATATCTCATTCACTGCCAATCCCCGTAATATAGAGTTTTCCAATAAGGACTTGACAACTTTTTTTTTTAAATAAAGCGCAAACCATTTGAGATATTTCAAAAACTTTATTATCGGCTTAAAGTGCATTTAAAACATTTATGAATGGAACTCGACTTCGTTCATATAGCCACCGCGACACGATTGCAGCGGTTGATTCGTTGGACCCGATTTTCAACCACTCCGCCACAAATTTCGGCCGCTATTTCGCTTTCAATGTTGGCTCTGAGCTCTTTCAACGTCGTCGGCGTGTTGGAATAAACTAATTACTTAACGTAGCCCCACAGAAAATAGTCCAGCGGCGTTAAATCGCACGAACGAGGTGACTAATCGACTGGCCCATTTCTTGAGATAACACGCTCACCATACTTACTCTTCAATAAATCGATTGTAGCGTGTGCTGTGTGGCTTGTGGCACCATCCTGTTGAAACCAAATGTCGTCCAACTCCACATTTTCCAATTTGGGCCAAAAATAATCGGTGATCATGGCGCGATAACGCTGACCATTCACAGTAACGTGACAATCGTTATCGTCGACGAAAAAATATGGCCCAATAGCGCCGCCGGCATCAAACAGTTATTTTTTGTGGATGAAGTGGTGATTCATGAAGTACATGTTGATTTTCACCTGACCAATAACGCATATTTTGCTTATTGACGAACCCATTGAGCCAAAAATGAGCTTCGTCACTGAAGATGATTTTGCGATGAAATTCATCATCTTGGCGCATCTTCTCCAGAACCTAATCGGAGAACGTACGTCGCTTCAAATGGTCCATTGGCTTCAATTCCAAAGTCAGCTTGATCCATAATGTGGTCTGAGCGATGCCCAATTCTTGAGATCGCCGTGGAATTGACTTATTTGGATCGTTTGCAACGGACGCCTGAACGGCAGCGATATTTTTGACACTTCGACCAAGCCGTTGTCTCACTGACACGGCAACATCACACAACGAATATGTAGACTTAAATTTTTGCACTAAACTTGTTACTGCCTGTCTACTAGGGCGAGAATTACGAATGAAAATTGGAGTTAACGCTCTTAAAGTTGCGGTCACCGACTCCGAATTTCGGTAGAAAATTATTATAGTCTGCAGACGTTGCTCGTTCGTGTACTTTACTATGTTGACAGTTTGATGATTAGTGAAAGAGTGCGTTCACAAATTAAATTCAAATTTGTCAAGTTGGAAAACCCTTTATAAGATCTGTCCCACTCCTCCTGATCCGAACTCAGAGCATTGACTACTGTCACCTTGAACCAATATCCAGAATGTTGCGTATAACACACAACTACGCGAAAGTCTTTGACCTAAATAGCAGCAAATATGAAATCAAAAAAAGCACTGCCACTGCCTTAATATCTCCCTGGACCACCATTTGTCCTCACCCCATTAGGTTAAGAATACTTTTAAGCCTAGCTGTAAGGTTTTGCTAAATAAAATTTTCCGGGGTAGACCCGGGCCAATAATAATGAAAAAAAATTCGGCTCGCCACTGTACATTAGTCGGCTAATATGCACCACAGATGTGAATATAGGAATAAAAGATGGACAACAGAGCTGAAGAATTCCGCTGAGATTTGGCAACAGATAAATTACGCCTTTTTCTCAGTAAAGCCGGCGATACGTGCTTCCGCTGCCAGACAACTTAATTTAAAGTGACAACTGTCTTTTAGCCATTTACTAATACAACCAATGATACGAACCACAGCTCCTTTGCAGTTCCAGTAATAGAAGATGGCTGTGACCAGTTTGAATAAATTTCAACAATGAAACTGAGGAGCCCAACTTTAGTCTTTTGACTGAGGAGATCCTATTTTCTGAGTTTTGTCATTCTGGCTGGTTCCAGTCTGCTGCCTTCGATTTCTCTCCAAAAATCTTTATCACAGGCCGATTGCGACCGATTTTCGAGTCGCTATGTAAGGGGATCCAATCTTTCTCAAAAGAAGTGTTTAGTAATCTGCGTATAAGTTTCCTGGATTCCTTACTTAGTCGCTAGATTTGATCATTTTATCATCGAGCCTGCGATTTTCTCAGGCCAAATTGCTACAAGGAAGCCCATGTAAAAAAAAATCTACTTGAAATGCAAATGCAAAGTCATCTCACATCCCTACCCAAACCTCAATTAGCCTAGTTTCGCTGTTATTCATCTTTAATAATAATTTACATGGTTTAATCCTCAATTATGTTGCGTTTACTCTGTACACAAATACGTGCACACACCTTAAACTACATCCTTTGCACCAATTCAAAACCCTTTCAAGTCGTCCTGCCACTTAAAATTTTCATCAAATTACTCTGTTCCCATGTCCCCGATCTCTTTTACTTTTTGGGTGCGGATATAATGCAGAAACTTTTGAAAACTTGGTTTGAGGAAATAAAGAAATTGTACGTTTCCAACTGTAAACCGCAATGCAAAACTTTTAACGAAACGTAACAACCGTCATGATCTCCATCATCATCATCACTATGATTATAATCATCGTCATTGCGCCAGCACGACTTCAACGCCAGTTATTGTGCAATCACACTTTGTCCCTGCCTCACCATACTGCTTACTCATTTCATGCCAGGTAAACGGACGTATATTTACATTAAAAACGGCGCGGCGGGACCGTTCGCTTTCTACAAGGGTTACCTGCCTTACCCATAGTCAAGGAACTAGATTCAATTGAGACTTTAACTTGACGAGTCCCTCAGCATCATCATCTCTAGCACATCCTTGGAAAATAATTTTCTGTGGAAATGGTGATGCCCACTGGCATCGCACTGGCATGTGAAGACTCAGGAAGCCAACTTTTCGCATGGGCTCAGTACAGCTCAGCTTACTCGTAACACAGATCTACTCAGCCCGGATGAAGGGACATCAGTTCAGTACCATTGGTGCTCCCTCACCAGGCAGGATGTTTAATTTTCAAGTTTATTTGTGGGCTCATTTGCATAGTTATACACGAGACTGTGAAAAACTTTCTCAAAAGAGCAAACTGTAAGGTAACGCGTGCAAAAATCATTTATCCTTTAGATATGGTGGTTTGGGGGTATTGCTCCAGCTCCAGCTCCAGCTCCAGCTCCAGCAACACTCAGGTAACAATTTTCTGGGAAAACCTACGCAGACAGATGGAAGTGTGAAAATGACATGCTCTCGCGCGCGTTACACTCGAATGTTGAAAAGGATTTGCAAACAGAAGTTACAAATACTACCGGATACAAAGATGACTACCAGCTTCGACTTTTTACGCCCATCGACGCGTCATTGTTGTCGACAGGCTACGTTCTAGTCGCAGTCAGAGCCACCTCCAGTGCTTCGGTTCGTGTATATTTCTATGGTGTGTAGTTACAGGATAAACGGAAACGGAAACTTTTTTTTTACCTATCCCCTATCCCCGGTTAAGATTGTGTTAATTTTTTTTTTTTTGTTTTTCAACTCAAAGAGGAAGCAATGGGAACAGGAATAAAAGTAGGAGTGCCACCATCAAAGGTGCAAACTTAGTCTCCTAGTTAATATGGCTGATACGGTAGGACTTGTATACCGTTTGTAGACTCTTAAAGTTTTAATTAAGGTAAACAGTTTTAACTTTATATCATTGCCATAGCTCATCTCGAGTACTCGTCCTTGCATTGGTAGGGGTTGAGACCTTTTCTCGTGGCATGTTGTAAGTTCAAGAATTCCTGTCTTTTTACATTTTGTAGGGTTACACCAGCGTGCTAGGATCTAGGATTAAATATTTACATAAGGGATTTTGCCAGCTTTTCTTTGGAAAACTGTACGACTATATGTAGTACGGGAAAAAGTGTGAGGACTGGTACTTGAAAGTGAAAGATGGAACGGTACATGACAAGAACATTACGAAAGGTGTTTGCAAAGGAAGCCACAAATGTCTTGGTTTTAGAGTTTCTGGTCAGCCTGTGCCGGTTGATGGTATCTTGATGACTACTAGTGGAAAGAAGAAGTTTTGATGTGTCCAGGTGGGAATGGGTGTTGATGTATTGCCACTCCTTTCACCATCATCTCTAAGGACAAACATTTTTATTATTTGTGTTCTGCTCTTAACACATGTGTC